>RJVU01072345.1:226873-328257 GCA_003731715.1 Anabarilius grahami
GGGGGGGCTTAATGAGAGAGTGAGGGGGATTTGCAGATGAAGAGGACCTTTATTAATCTATCTGCTTGTGATGTAACTGTGACATGAAATGGACACAAACAAAGAATCTTCTAGTCCCTCGCTTCCAACCAGTGCCATTCCCAAGAGATTAATACAGTATTAAGTGTAAATGACTTAACACCAATCCACTTACAAGGACACATGCTAAAATCCTGATCTGAGCTCTACAGTAAAGAAAATCACCAGTGAATTAGATGCCTGTTCTATCAAGGAAGTTATGTCCATTTTAACTTTCCTCTTTAAATACATGCATATTATTGGCTGTCCCTGAAGGCAGAGTTTAGAGGGTAATGATGATAATAACAGTTATGGTGTTTATTAACAATTCTAAATTTGAATAAAAGCTGATTGTGATTACTCATTGTCAGATAGAATCAAAGTGAATTAGCAAGATTTCTTTAAAATGGTTTCACTTTGGATTTTCCCTCCTCCACTGTTATCTATTGTATGTTTTTTTTTTTTACTTTTAAAACTTTTTCAAACCTGGGACTTGTCTTATACATATTTATATGGAATCTGTGTCACCATGCTAATGTAATTAGGTTTCAGAGGAAAACACTAATCCATGGTGCAGGCGGCAGGCTTCAGAAATCCCCACCAGAACAGATCTTGATCACAAGCTAATTGGATGGTCAGTCTAAGGGTGGAGACTGGAATATTTAGACATAAAAATGTTAACGTTCTCACTGAACTTTATCTATTTTGAGATCTTGCATATGGGAAAATGACAAAACAAGACTGAACACAAAAAAATCCTGATAACAAAGTTTTTTATTACAACAGTTTCAATGTTCCATTATCGATAAATGGTTTGTGGCAATATAACATGGTTGCTGAGGTTTTTTCATTTTACAAAACCCAAGAAAAAAAAATTTGATCTACAGCTGAAAGCGATCACATTGAATTTACATTTTGAACGATGATAACCGCCGTACAATAAGACAACCAAGATAGGGTGCAACACAAAGCAACCCCAAAACCACATCGATAAAAAGGGCACAATCAATTAACATACAACACCCGGTCCTTAGAAGTGTTTTCACGTCTAGACTGAATTTGCTTTTTTTCTCTTCTTCTTTCTTACCAATAAAAAAGCATTTCACTGAAGCAGCACTAACAAGAAGGTGTTAATCATTACCAACATAAAAATCCAAGATTGTGCAGTTTATCCTATAATTTGAAATAAAAAATACAATGCCATAACTTTGTGAGCTGGTCACTTGTCAACAAAAAGCCACGCCTCAATCGGATGATGAATATTTGGGGATATCCACTAGGCCACGCCCCCTTGTCCTATGGCAAAGTCGAAACCAATGCAAAATAGCCCACCATGGGCACCAGATGAATCCATGCCACATGCTCCTGGAAGTAGAAGCTCTCTCTTTCCCTCTCATCGCTGGACTAGACAAGGGAGGCAGTCCAGAAACATCAAGGTGTTGCTAGAGGGGTCGGCTCATTCCATCCGACAGTGATGCAGCTTTAGATTTTCTCTTTTTTTTCGGTTTCTTTTTTTTTTTTTTTTACATTTTGGTTACAAAGTTATACTGCTAAAAGAAGTGAATGAAAAGAAGGCAATGCAGGGAAGGGAGTGTGCACAGTGCATGATGGCAGCTTGTGTCTTCACGAGGCCGCCTGCTTCTCCTGTTCAATGGCTGTGGACAAAGAAGGAGGAGTAAAATTTTAATTCACATCATCTTTGCGATCATTTTCACTCAATTTGTGCTTCTAAATCTCCTTTGATAACATTCTGTGCGAAGATTAACAAATTATAACCTACGGACAGATATCGAAGTTTCCAAGCACAGCTTATAGATATGCAATACCAGGCAGCCTGCTAGTCAAAAAAGGACAATTGTGTGCTTAAATTCTTACTTTCTTTAGATGGCAGTGGGTTTTTCTCCTGTGTCTCAGTCTTCTTCAGCTTGCTTTTGTCGAAGCTGGTGACCTCATCCAGGTTTGGTTTGTCAGACATGATTGGGTGTCTGCTTAAGGAACAAAAGAGAATAAAAATGTGATTTGTTTTCCATGCTTTCTTGTCTATAAAAGCACTTAAGTCATTCTGAGAGAGCGAGGGTTGCTTCGCTAAAACACCCGAGGCAATGAAGCTCTTGAAATCTATTGTTCATTCGGAGGCTATTTGCATCACATCCCGTTGATGTTCATGACAGTGCCACACAGCTCTGAACAAAACCGCACCCTTTTTGAATGGCGTCTGAGACAGCAAAAAATGAATATTTACATAACAATAGCAGTTCCCACGCTGAGATTACAAGAGAAGCGCAAATATGATAATTCAATACGACAGCGGATTGTTTTGCACATACATATTTTCTTATTTTTCCTTCTTTTTTGCGTCAGTAAAAATCTGACAGACTTTTGCTCATTCAACTCGGTTTCTTTCGTGTGCATGGTCGCAAAGACCATTTAGACTGGATTTCACAGAATGTTATTGCATTCAGGGAAAACCACCGCCCTGTACCGCTTTATCAGCCAACACACAATGCTGCCGTTTCTTTTAACGCCCATTTCACCAATCACACGTTATAACACATTAGCCTTCTCAGCCTTTGATACAAGGGAGCAAATGTGCCAACTGACATAATGAGTCACATCCTTATTAATGCATTTGCAGCACAAAGAGGCTTAACAAAGGAAAATAGGTTAACCGCCTTGATCGCCTGGAGTTATCGACTTTAAAGCAACATTTGCGTATTTGTTATTACTATTTATAATGTTCTAAATATGCTTTGAACACAGCATGTCTTCAAATAAAAAGACATATCCTATGGTGTCCAGAATTCTTTGGAAAAGGACAGATTTCACACGTCCAATAAAAACACTGATATAACGGTTTGGGTTTTTATCAGTCGTTAACATGGTACCAATAGAACTATTTTATATGCGTAGCTCTGAAACACATACCTTTGTAGACGGACTGTAGTTTGAAGTCTTAAGCTGAATTACGTTGCAGTACTGTGGCGCGCCAATGCGCAAGCATGAAATATATAGAGGGAGATATGCTAATCAAATGCTGACGTCAGTTCTCCTGGAGAACAGAACAGGGTTCAGGACAGGTATTAGGAATGTGACAGTATCTAAATTATTCGTTTTAATCACAGATACGCACAAACGTAAAAACAGACGTCTTATATGGTTTATGACAAAAAGATCAATATCTTTGCATTATTGTTTCTTTCTTTTTTGAGTTTTACATTTAAGATGATTTTAGCAACGTGCCAAGATGCCATCTGGTGGACATGTTAGACTGTAAGATTCATTTTGTGCACGAACATAACATTTAACTAATTTTGTTCAGCAGTTTAGTTAGATTAGCAGGGGCTAACATAACAACTTAGATCGCGTTAGATGTATATTGTATACGTGTTTTTAAAAATAAAACACAATACTTAACACAATATTTTTTTATTGTATATATACCTTTCGCAAGAATCTTTGGGGGACTTTTATGTGCTAGTGTAGGGGCTTTTAGTTTGGCAATGATCCGGAAGTGATCTTGAACACATGTCCGTTCATGTATATAGAGTTTCTCACGTGTTGAACGATGCTTAGTTTTGATGCTTAATCGATCGTTTATAACTTAACATCTCAGAAAACATGAAGTTTGCATACAAGGTATGGCAGTCGCTATTTTATTCGTGATGTTCTTGTGAGTAATTGTATTGTTTTCCCTTTGATATTTTTGTGAGATCTTGCATGCTGGTTTACTAATTTTGTTTTAGTATATATATTAAATAAAAATATTTTTAAATGAATAAAGTAGAAAAACAATTGTTTGTCTTATGTGTATGCCTGAAAGAGAATGTTTGAATTGAACTTGTTCGCATTTCCTTCTAGTTTTCCAACTTATTAGGGGCATTTTTTCGCCACGGGAACCTGTCTTTCTCTAAAGATGGGAATTCTGTCATCAGCCCTGTCGGGAACCGCATCTCCGTCTTTGATCTGAAAAAGTAAGTATCTCTATTTCATAACGTTGAACCACACTGATTTTATAGCCTGTCTAAAGTGAGTTTGTGAGCTGAAAATACTCTCATTTACAACTGAAAGTTATACTGATTTAAGCTGAGGAATGTTATTTGTCGTATTTCTTCAGTAACAGATCAGAAACCTTACCAGTGTCCACCACAAAGAACATCACCTGTTTTGGAGTCTCTCCAGATGGGAATCTTGCCATACTTATAGATGAAGGTAATGAAAAGTCCACCATTCTCCATGCATATTTTTCTGTCATGTCATGTGCTGCCTGTGTTCATAACTTTGTCCATTTTGTAAATAATTCAAAATCTAATTTGATCCTGAGAAACCCGTTTAAAGATTATGAATCTAAGAAAGGTTGTATCATAAAATCCTAATGAAATGTAATATTGAAGATTCTGCACCTTTTCTGTGTCAATCAAGTTAGCGAATTTGTGACAACCATGTTAACTCCCAGATTTCCTTGCTTCCAAAGAAGCACAAGGTCTTTGGAACATTTTCAAATCATGCTGGATAACATGGATAATCAGGTTTAACAGTCTTGTGGCGTTCATGCCGGCTCAAGTAAATGCTAAAAGTAAGATGTAGCAAATACTAAGAAATTATGAAACTAATTGTAATGTTCAATATTTCATTCAAATTACTATGCTAATAATGTAATTTATAAGGGAAAAACAATGTAATGAATGAGAAAGTGTAAGCATAAAACAAGCTGAGTTTTGGACTTCACTGTCTAAGTTGGCAAAAATGTGGCATTATAGTTTGTTAGTTTTTGCCAAGAAAGTTTAACACCGTTTGTTGAATGTGTTTCAGATGGAGCAGCCATACTGGTCAGCTTGGTAACTCGGGCAGTACTTCACCATCATCACTTCCATAGTCCTGTTCACAATGTGTCCTTCTCCCCTGATGGACGGTCAGCTATTACACACCTGCACACAGTGCTTTTTTTTCTACGCAATATGACTTTATTCATGTGTAACTCTTATGTCATGTTCCTTTATTTTTTTTATAGGAAATTTGTAATAACGAAGGAAAATGTGGCTCTAATGTATCACGCGCCTGGAAGAAACCGAGAGTTTAATGCATTCGCATTAGACAAGAGTTATTATGGACCTTTTGATGAAACAACTTGTATCGACTGGACAGATGATTCCAAGTGCATAAAAGCTTTTTTTCTATATATATTTTATTTTCTTTGTATGGATGCTGCCACACAGCAGTCTTTTTTTTTTACATTGCATTTTATACTACTTTTTTTAATGCATTAAAGGTGCCCTAGAACTTCTTTTTAAAAGATGTAATATAAGTCTAAGGTCTCCCCTGAATGTGTCTCTGAAGTTTCAGCTCAAAATACCCCATAGATTTTTTTTAATTCATTTTTTTAACTGCCTATTTTGGGGCATTATTAACTATGCACCGATATATAGGTTGCGGTCCCTTTAAATTCTCGTGCTCTCCACCCACGGAGCTCGCGCTTGCCTTAAACAGCATAAAAACAGTTTACACAGCTAATATAACCCTCAAAATGGATCTTTACAAGATGTTCGTCATGCATGCTGCATGCATGCTTCGGATCATGTGAGTAGAGTATTTATTTGGACGTTTACATTTATTTCTGAATGAGTTTGAGGCTATGCTCCGTGGCTAACAGGCTAATGCTACACTGTTGGAGAAATTTATAAAGAATGAAGTTGTGTTTATGAATTATACAGACTGCAAGTGTTTAAAAATGAAAATAGCGACGGCTCTTGTCTCCGTGAATACAGTAAGAAACGATGGTAACTTTAACCACATTTAACAGTACATTAGCAACATGCTAACGAAACATTTAGAAAGACAATTTACAAATATCACTAAAAATATCATGATATCATGGATCATGTCAGTTATTATTGCTCCATCTGCCATTTTTTGCTGTTGTCCTTGCTTGCTTACCTAGTCTGATGATTCAGCTGTGCACAGATCCAGACGTTAATACTGGCTGCCCTTGTCTAATGCCTTTCATAATGTTGGGAACATGGGCTGGCATATGCAAATATTGGGGGCGTACACCCCGACTGTTACGTAACAGTCAGTGTTATGTTGAGATTCGCCTGTTTTTCGGAGGTCTTTTTAAACAAATGAGATTTATATAAGAAGGAGGAAACAATGGAGTTTGAAACTCAGTGTATGTCTTTTCCATGTAGTGAACTCTTGTTATTCAACTATGCCAAGGTAAATTCAATTTTTAATTCTAGGGCACCTTTAACATAAGTATGAATCACGTGTTTTGTGTTTGTCCATTTTTACATACTGGTTTTCTATGGTACTCTATCTATAGTAATGTGTTTGAAATATAACAAACTGCAAACAATCCTTGGACTGTGTTTCACCAGCATGTAACCAGATACACTCTCACTCTCCTTCACTGATAACTAGGTGCTTTGCTGTTGGTAGCAAGGACATGACCACTTGGATCTTTGGAGCAGAGAGATGGGCGAATCTCATCTACTATTCGCTTGGTGGTCATAAGGACATCATAGTGGGCTGTTTCTTTGAGAAGGACAGCTTGGATGTAAGTTTGTATAAAGTGTCTGCTGCATTTCTGTAGCACAGGGGTAAATCAACTAGCAGCCCACCAACCCCTTTCATTACAGTTTTATTGTGTCCACAGTATTTTGTACCATATTGTTGTATATTAAACATTAAAAAAGGCATAATAGCGTAATTCATTGCATTTGTCTGTCTTTGTATATATGGCAACATTGCAATTGCAAATAAAAAGTTGTAAATAAAACACATTATTGGAGCATGTTTTACAAGAAAATACTATTAGTTACTCTGTTACAAAATTTCACATTTATTTCGATGTGTTGCTTGGCTTTTCTTTGTGAAATTTATTAACAGTTGAGTGAAAATTGTTTCTGCTCCACTTTTTTTTCAGTGTAGTCTATCTTCTAATTAATCAGATCAGTTGCTAGCTCTTTTAATAGGACTTGATCAGTCTCAACATGTGGGAGGGTTTCTCTATCATTATAATATTCAAAACTACTGAATCTAATCTTTGAAAGCTTTCGGGGTGGTGTCATGAGTGACTGAGTTAGAAAGGAACACTGTAATTACTGCATAGTTTGTTTATTTTTTGCAGTGCTCTAATGACATAGGTGAGTATGGCACCTTTAAGCTGCTTTTTATTTGTTTTTACAGATGTACACAGTGAGCCAGGAGGGCACTTTGTGTATATGGGAAAGTGACACTGAGCTCGAGGGCTTACGGAAGGGTCCGAAATACTCTGAGAGAAAAAAGATGCTGGAGGAGAAAAAAAGAGGGGATGAAGTAGGGGAGGAAAACGAAGATGATGATATTGTGGAAATTGTAGGCGAGGATGGAGAGACCAGAGGAGATGTGATTAAAGGAAGCGCCGATACACCCAAAGAAGTGGAAGGCATCAAAAACGTTTGCTATTCACAGAGGAGCAAGTGAGTTTGTCAGTTTGTCTCTCAAA
Organism: Anabarilius grahami; assembly: GCA_003731715.1. Lineage (NCBI taxonomy): Eukaryota > Metazoa > Chordata > Actinopteri > Cypriniformes > Xenocyprididae > Anabarilius > Anabarilius grahami. The sequence continues at coordinate 234,411 of RJVU01072345.1, forward strand.
CTATCCCTATCTCTTCAATCTGTTGGTCAATTCTTAAGGCCTGTCCACACCAAGAGGAATGTTTGGTGCGAAAATATGGTGCGATAAGCATTTTAATTGGATTAAACGGCAGTTAATGCATCTTTTCAAACTAAAGCGAAAAAATTTGCATGACGGATTTTTTCACAGAGGTATTTTAATCATAATTGCCAACTACTTGCTCAAAAAGTCCCTAAATGTCACTAGATGACATCATATGCTAATTAGTGTATTTGTGATGTTATTGTGTCATAATTGCATTCTGCAATATTTTGAACAATGAACACATAATTAAATGCAATTACGACCAAACAAGAAAATTAATAAAAAAGGAGCAAAAATTGAAATGGTGTATTTTAGCATCTTGATAAGCAAAATAACATGACACTTTCCTTGTGTACTGCTGTATTTCTGTGCTTCTGTAAGCACCATCTACTGTCAGAGTGATTGTTCTGAACAGACAAATTACTTTCCTTGCCTTGCCTATAATAACATGCAAAATGTGTTTCTAATATTGCATTTAAACAGACACTATTTTAACAAGGAAGGTGATTTCAACAAGTTGACAGCGGCTGCCTTCCACAAGAAAACGCACATCCTTGTGACAGGCTTCGCGTCTGGAGCTTTCCACCTGCATGAACTGCCAGAATTTGACCTCATTCACTCACTCAGGTTTGCCATATATTTCAAGTGAATATTTGTCAGATATCTCCAGTTGGGCTGGGTGTCAATTTTTAGATGCAATTGGGATTCAGCTCTCTATTTGATTTGTATTTTGGGCATATTTCAGCTATAATGTCCTTTTTACTTGCATTAAAAAACAATTCTATCTCAGCTAATGCTGTAAGTTATACTGGGAACCTTCTAACTTGGTATGTTAGAAGAATTTTAAAAATACACTTTTAAAAATGAACAACAGATCCCAAACTATGCCATTAATTTGCTGTTTATTTAAACATTAAATAATCAATTCAAACAAAACTTCTCTATGAACAACAATTGACGTAAACCTTAAATATGTGTCGCAGCTTGTTTGAAGAGTTTAGAATGTCTGTGAGTGATTTTCTGGTGATTAATTAAAAAGACAATCTCTTTTTTTTGTGAATTGGATAGCACTGTTTACACTGTTATTGTGTGGAGACTTACCAGGACATCATAATAGAAATATGCATTTCATTTAAAGTAAAAGATCTTTGGGTTTTAGGAGTCATTGTAGAAATTGCTCAAATGAATATCTCTGCATTTTTACCCAGCCTCAACCTCCAGAGTATCTTGTATTTTGATTCTCATCTGTCCTCAGTCTCAACCACTATTGTTTGTGACTACATTGCTGTGGCTTTATTCCATGCTGTTTATTGAATTGTAATATAGTATAGTATCACATCTAGTATTTCAGATCAGAGGATTTCTACCATTGCTATGAATCCCACTGGTGACTGGATTGGCTTTGGCTGTTCAGGTATAATTCTTACAACCATGTCTTTTTCTTGAGAGCTCAACAGTGTGCTATCCTGAACTCCAATTTCTTGCTTCTGTTCTATGTTAAAGGTCTGGGCCAGCTGCTGGTTTGGGAATGGCAGAGTGAGTCCTATGTGTTCAAACAGCAAGGACACTTCAACAACATGAACTCTTTGGCTTATTCACCTGATGGTCAGTATCTTGCTACCGGAGGGGATGATGGGAAGGTGAGTCCTCTAATGCGTGGTTTTTGTTGAGGGAATAAATAAGTGAGAGTATAAGTTAAACTGCTGCTTTCCAGGTAAAAGTGTGGAACACCAACAGTGGCCTCTGTTTTGTGACGTTTACGGAACACTCCAGCAGCGTCACCAATGTTGCCTTCACCTCCAGTGGCTTTGTGGTGGTCAGCGCCTCACTAGATGGCACTGTTAGAGCATTTGACCTTCACAGGTATGATGTTATTCATTTGAACTACATACATGTTGTGCAATGCTATTTTCTTGGGTTTCCTCTATAATATTTGTTTGTTTTGCCCTTATTTTAGTTATTTTAATTTATTAATTTTTTTATCATGTAAGGCAGCAACAGCAAATTAGCATATAGTGATGCTCCGACATTTTGGCAGTCAAAAATATTCAGCCGGAACAGAAAATACAAGTTTTTTTTTCAACCGTTTTAGGGGGCCAAAATCATTGACAGAAACCGTGATGTTTTATTAGCACTTGCATTTTGCCACGTTAGCTGTGTCTTATGGCTAGGTGGATTATATCAAATTTCCCCATTTTATTCAATATTCATTTTGGCAAATGGATATTGTTACTTAAATCCCAAAACCATTATTTTAATCTATGCTGTTTTCAGCTGATGCTTAAGAAAAACTTTACTAAACATTATTTGTTGCACACCTACCGTCCAATAATCACAACTTACTTGCTTCGGCCGATCGCTCTGATTTTCAGGAACGGAATTCTGAGAAAAACGGGTTTAAATAACTGTCACCCCCTTTTTTCGCCTAGACATGAAAATGCACTATCCAAACTTAAATGGTTGTGATTCAAGAATGCTTTGGAATATAGACCTAAGATTGGTCTTGTTTTAACTCTTGTGCGGTCTCCGTTTGGGAAGTACACTCAGGGTCTTCGGGGTCTCCACAGACCCCAGGCAACAAAATGCAATTTTGTAACAAAATACTTGTTTTGTTTAAACAAATGTAATTTTACTCTTTTTATTAATGTTTTTACTCCATGTTTGTACAGTTTTTGGAGGATTTATCATATTTTTTTAATTTATATAAATACATTAAAAACATTTTTTTTTAAATATTTTTTTATACAAAAACAGCTTTTTATGTAAAATTCACGTTATAAAAGACCCACATTTCTAAATTTCATTCATGGGGATAACATGGATAATTTGACATGGTTTAGTGTAAGATTTTTGCCCATCTTTTGGAAAATGCAGTTTTAAAAGTAAAAAAACTATCACTTTTACCAGTAGATGGCTGCAGATATATGCCATGTGCTATTATCTGAATGAAAGACATCTTTTCATAAGTTTGTTTTCAGTTGGATTCATATCTAAATATTATGAAATCACAATTATAACAATAAAGGCTACTTTTTGTCTAAGTTTTGTATTTTTTGTATTTCAATATTGTTACATTATGATGAGACTCCACTTACAAATTGGAAAAAAAAATCATTCTCAAAATCAACATTTTTGAGAAACTTATTTTTTTCAGTACAAAAAAATGCTAAACTTTGACAAAAAGTAATTTTTATTGTTATAATTGTGATTTCATAACATTTAGATATGAATCCAACAAAAAAAATAAGTCAAATTTATCAGTCAGTCAAATAACACATAGCAAATAGTGGAGCTCTGCAGCCATCTACTGGTTAAAGTGATTTTTTTTTTACTTTTAAAACTGCATTTTCCAAAAGATGGGCAAAAATCTTACACTAAACCATGTCAAATTATCCATGTTATCCCCATGAATGAAAGTTAGAAATGTGGGTCTTTTATAACGTGAATTTTACATAAAAAGCTGTTTTTGTATAAAAAAATATTTATTTATTTATATAAATTTAAAAGATATGAGAAATCCTCCAAAAACTGCACAAATATGAAGTAAAAACATTAATAAACAGAGTAAAATTACATTTGTTTTTTAAAAAAAACAATGATTTTATAACAAAATTACATTTTGTTGCCCCGAAGACCCTGAGTGTGCCTTTTTTTTTTTTTTACACTAACATAAAAACAAGCTATCACTCCAATTTTTTTTCTTTGTAGATCTAGAAAGTGTTAACAACTGTACAAAGTTTCATGTCATTTGGACAAACAGAAAAATGTTTTTATTTGAGCAAACGTCGTTTGTGTCTAAAAAGACCCCAAAGACCCTATAAGGGTTAAAGAAGACACTAGTCAGATTATTGTAAAAGTGAAATAAATTATGAAAGTGTAAATGTAAAAATGAAAATGTAAAACTATAATTGTTTATATTTTATAATATATTACAAAGCATGTTTTACTCTTAAACTGCAAGAAAATAAAAGCCAAAAATGTCAACATTCCAAATTTTAGGTTGAAATATTTCAAAAATGAGTTTTCAGTAAGATAAATATATATATATATATGTATATGTGCCCAAAGAAGACAGCCTATTTATACTAAATATAAATAATAGCCTAATAAAAAAAAAAAACCCATGGAATACTGCTAGAATATTTAACTGTAATATTTAGTTACTGATGAAATAGTCCACTACAAAAAAAAGACTTGAAATGCCATATAGGACTCAAATCGGTGAATCTGTTCATTAAGAACCTTCCGAATGAAGCGATTCACTAGAATGAATCTGTTTTTCCTAAGCTACACATCAGAGAAGGACCATTTAAGATTAACCGAGTCAATAAAATAAATCGGATGCTATATACGAGATAGAGCTGACAGTGTGGTTTACCTCCGCTCGCTCGTCAGTATACAAATGTGACATTAAAAACAGAGATTGCATGCTACACCGCTAACTGTTGGAAAAAAGTAGCTTTTTACTTGAAAAGCTTGTTTTGAAAGCAGAGCTCTTCTCAAAGCTATAAGTGTTCACCGTCATAATGAACCTTATAGCGTGATTTTAATTTAATTGTCATCTCTTCATTTTGTAGAAATTGTTTACACACAGATCACAAGACTATGTTGTTACAGTAGAATAGAGCTGCACAATTCTGGATAAAATGAGAATCACGATTTTTTGGTTTCAAATAGAGATCACAATTCTCCAACGACTCAAAATATAACACTAAACAAAAAAACATGTAATTTACTAGAGGTTCTGACAAAATTTTAATTGCTAGACTGTAATTGCTGGAAAAAGGTTTAATTAATTTGAAATTATATAAAAAAAAGGTTTTGAATAAATTCCGTGACTCATTAATAAATACTTGTTTCAGTACTGGATGAATCAGTGTTTTCGAATGAAACCTTTGAGTGAATGATTCAATCACGGATACATTTTTAAACATATCAACATATCACTTGTTGCCACCTAGTGGCGTAAGATATAATTGATACAACCATTATTTGAAGCGCCAAGTTACTTTCAAAAGGTGCTCTATTTCGCTATCGTAGACATCAGTGTTTATCCTAACTTTAAGCGTTTATCTCAGTACTTCTGTGGTAATTTGAGTATTCATAACACAGAAATAGCTACTGTGTGGTTCAAAACTGCTCTCTCTGGCTCAGCGCGGCAGAACGAACACAGATTTGAATGTTCCGGTATGGTTTTGTCAAAGGTTTAATAGACACAGGCGAATCGTTGTCATGAATAAAATAAGATTGCGTAGGTGCTTGAATCGAGATCGCGATCTTTTTCCGAATAATCATGCGGCTCTACCGTAGAATTAATAATCACTGTTTATTAAAAATGAAACAAACCAGTACAGTATTATCAGCGCGAATCATCAATGGTAACGCACGCTACAAAGATGATCGGGTATACCGACGTGAAATAAAAACCTACTATATGTTATATGTACTTGTAATATTACACTTTTCAAATTATATATACACAACCGATATGATTATTTTGCAGTTTTGTGTTATTTCCAGACCATTAGTAGTTTATTCTGGCAGCTTTGGTTGGGTGGGCCAGCCATCAATCTGGATGGGCCAGTGCCACCCTGGCAGCAGAACCATTGCACATCTCATAGCAACATTCAGCATTTTTAACAAATCGGTTGAGTCAAAGTTTCAATTGTCATCAGATGTAGCTTTGCACACTGCCAGCATCTAGAATGATTTTGATCAGCATTTTCATGTTCATATCAGAGGGCTCTGTCAACTTATATTTTACAGTTTGTCAATTGATAAGATTTTGTAGGCTTTGCATACACATGCACTCCTCAAAAGCCTGAANCTGTATAATATAAATATATATAATTATTATTTTTTTCCCTGGGCACAGATTACAAAATGTGGTGCGTGGTGCTGAACTCTCTCTGTTCTCTCAGGTACCGGAACTTCCGTACCATGACTTCACCACGGCCGGCCCAGTTCTCCTCACTGGCAGTGGACAGTAGTGGGGAGCTGGTGTGTGCAGGTTCTCAGGACTCCTTTGAGATCTTCCTATGGTCCATGCAGACTGGACGACTGCTAGAGGTCAGACACTGCTGAATTAGTGTGCTCATTTCTGATCTGACAAATGCATGTGTAACAACATATACAGTTGTCAGATTATGTCAATAAACAGTTTTTTTTATTAATTCGTGTAATAGAAATTATACTGTAGTTATTGGCTAGCTTAACGTTAAGTTTGGAATTAGTTTTTTGGCCCAGTGGGTCCATCATTTTCTTTCTCAGCCAAGAATTTTCATTTTGGTGCATCACTTTGCAGTTAATGTTTAATTCAGTTCTTTGTAACTCTTTATTGCTGGAGCAGGTGCTCAGTGGTCATGAGGGTCCGGTCAGCAACTTGTGCTTCAGCCCAGTCCAGTCTGTGCTTGCCAGTGTGTCATGGGACAAAACTGTCCGGCTGTGGGACATGCTAGACAGCTGGCAGACCAAGGAGACACTACGGCTCAACTCTGATGGCAAGTTCACAAAGTGACCGTCAACGTGAAACAATTCAGAGAGAAATAGAAATGAAATGAAAAGGATGTGTTATTTATAGATGTCTTGCACCTGTGCTCATTCAGGACTGGCTGTAACATATCGTCCTGATGGTCAAGAGTTGGCAGTGGCCTCTCTGGATGGTGAGATCACATTCTGGAACCCTCAGACTGGAGGACAGACTGGCTGTGTTGTTGGCCGCCATGACCTGCAGATGGGACGTAAAGAGACGGACAAGATCACTGCTAAGCAGTCTGCCAAGGGAAAGTAGGTCACAGACGGTAGCAGAGGGGCTTGGAAATGGACTCCAAATTCTTCTTAACATACAGTAAAAGCTAAAAAAAAAAAAATAGTTAGCCTAAAAAACATATCAGCCGTAGGATGTCATTCGCTGACGCAAAATTATTTAATTAAATTGACCTTGAAATAGTGGTTCAACGGATCACAAAACTCACAGTTCGGATCATATTATGGTTTTTGAGTCATGGATTGGATAATTTTTCGTATTGGCAAGAAAAAAATATTTTCTGGTAACTTTGCTTTCCACTTATTACTTAAAGGGGACTTATTATGCCCCATTTTACAAGATGTAAAATAAGTCTCTGATGTCCCCAGAGTGTGTATGTGAAGTTTTAGCTCAAAATACCTCACAGATAATTTTTTATAGCATGTTAAAATTGCCACTTTTAGTGTTTGAGCAAAAACGAGCCGTTTCAGTGTGGTCCCTTTAAATGCAAATGAGCTGCTGTGATCGGCCTAAGAGGGCAGAGCTTTACAAGCTTGTTCTCCCCTGTCAGGAGTCAGTCAGGGCACACTATAATGTCAGAAACTGCGAATATATGCTGCATGGAGATAGAACAGGTATAGTTTAGTTAAACTACGGTTATAACTTATATTGTCGTCTTGTTTTTATCAACTATATTACTACAAGCCTGTTGAACCGTCCAAATGATGGCCAAAACTATACCCGTAATTCAACTCAGATGAACTGTAATAAAGTGCCCTCACCTTCATTACTGCCATATCCAGTATCACTCTGGAGACTGTATGCTGGATCACGAACAGTTTTTACTTGTATATCCTTGAGTGGCATATTTTTAGCACAGTCTCTGTTTTGTATTGTCCCTTTGTATTGATATTCGTTCACAAAGCAGTCCGGTGTGAAATGATTCGCGCAGACATAAAAGAATTTCGACAGAACTGAGGGAGCATTTTCCTGGAAAACCAAGTTAATCCACCTCGTTTTCAGCAGCTCAGATTTAGGGAGTAAATGGAGAGAGCTATGTGGATTAATCCATCCAGCTACAGAACACCTAAAACGCTTCGGAGACATTCTCGTCAGTGCAGCAATGGCGGACTGTACAACTCGCTGTGAACGCGCTCAGGTTCTATGTTCAAACGGCAGTGTCTGTCAACATTCGTGGGCGGGGCCTGTGGCTTTTGTGACCTCACACTGCCAGGGATCTGGAAACGGCTTGTTCTGAGACACTGCTTATGATTTATGTGGATTAAAAAAAGAGTGGGTGGATTTGTATCACTATAGGGTGGTTGTGTACACACTGCCAACACACATTTATGTCCAAACACCATGCAAAAGTGAATTTTGCATAATAGGTCCCCTTTAAAGCACACCTTAAAGCAACACCATGGGACATTTGCTCACGGTTCCCCCATGTGGTTGATAAGAGCAATTGTCTGTTATCAGTGTCGTAAATACTGTTGCTATATAAGCTTCCCAGTGGGCAGCGCAATAGCCTACACGTGAATTTGTTGACTAAGCTGATGGAACCGGCGAATGCAGAAACCTCGTTTGGAAACCATGTCCACCGACCAGGTAAAGTAGCCCATGTTACACTGTTCTACAAATATTACATAGTTTTATTTATTGTTACTCTAGAATTGAAAAGTACAATGACAAAAAGAATGGTAGTATGTTAGCTTACTTTTTTTGCTCACATAGTTCATATGTAGCATTGTTTGCAAAGGGTGTAATTTGAATAATAGAATAATGTATAATGCAATAGAATAAAATGTTGTCCGCATTTTGAGACTTGCATATTAGATTGTTTCGACTTATAGTTAGCTGTTGGCTAACTCCACCCAGGCTACGAGTAAAATATGTGACGTATGCCGTAAAGCAGGTCGCACTCTTCCACTGGCAGGGGATGGGCGGGGCTGTGTGTTCCCACCCGAACACAAAACTTGCAGAGTGTGGTTGTAGCTGCTAGGAGGCTGCTCAGGCAGCAGCGGCAGTAGAATTTGTTCTACCACTGAAATAATTTGAGACATTATTTTAAGGTCGAAAAACTACATAGTGTTGCTTTAAGTAGTCCGATACCACACCAAAAACTGTGTTTTGTAGTTTGATTAAATTAATAACATAGACAACAGCAAGTATTTATAGGCTGCTGTCACTTTAAGACCGAATGCATGGATACAAAATAATGATACACATCCTTCTCCTGTTCTCTTTTTCTTGAGACATAACCGACTTCGTTTACTAGAATACTTGCCGAGGCTGGTATTTTGACCTAATTTCGTGTGTGTGTGTCCACAGGTCTTAAAGTTTTCCGTTGCTATGACGGATTTCCATCAATTGGAAAACATTAGGGAAAACATGTAGCGCATTTTTGTTGTTCTGCTGGCTCGGCTATTCATTTCAGTTATATTCAGTCATTCCACCGAAACGGCTGGCTCTTGGTATTACCCTTGTTAAAAAAACAAGTTTATATATTAAGCTAGCATGTCAGTTATGGATGTGCTGCTTTTAGAGAAAGTTTCAGATGTGTCACTCATCGACAAGTCCGTTAAAAACAAATGGAGATGGGCTTGGCTTGAAGAAACGGGAGGATGGCCACTTGCTCCGATCCTTGTGTAAAAAAAAAATTAAACTGCCAGGTGCTTGTATATGTGTAGTATGCCATAAAAAACTTCAGTATGGCAGTAACGGCAAAAAAGTGCTTCTGCGCCATCAATCAGAAGACCCACACAAAGCTGCCGTTCGTACTCGCACACCTCCTCCCTGCCTTGTGCATCATCTACCACAATCGAGGTACGGGTGTCTATGGCTTACCATGTATGTGACCACAAAGTGCGTAATATGTGCTTTCTTAGTTGAACAAGACCTGCTGCTCACTCTGTCGCAGCCACTAGTGGAGCTAATCAAGTTGGTTGCTAACGATCGTAGCGCACTTTCCAAATTATCAATATATAAAAAGCACTATAGAAACATTTGCACCATAAATGCACTTTTTGTTCTGGTGCTGGTGCTATTAGTTTCCTTCTTCTGTTCAGTGTTTACAGGTTGAGTTAGAACAATGTGTTATAATTTCTTGTTATAATGTTCAAAGTATAATGCTCAGGTTAAAACTGAATTTATTATTATTATTATTATAATGTCCAGGGTATAATGGCTAGGTTAAAAACAGAAATAATATTATGTCGTTTGTGATATTAGCTCACTTTGCAGCAAAAGCAATCTGTTGGCTTTTATTATTTGAGATGTAAAAACTTGTTAAAGTTGTGCAAATGGTTAATTATTTGTATGACTACATCACAAAGAGTCAAGTCTTGTAAAAGCATTAGAATGAAAACATTGAAATTTCAGAAGTGTGTAAATAATAGAAATGCAGTTCAAAGTTGCCTTTCTTTAAATGGAAATGTTCTTTGAGCATTTCATTTGTGTAGGTAAAGCATGTAATCACTACACTCCTAATTACAAGGGGGGAAAAAAACTGCTCTTAAACTAGGTTTGTGACAGATATGGCTGTGGAATGGGGTTTGGCCGAGAAAAAATTCAGTCAAAAGATCTTTTGTTTTGTTTTTTGCTTTAACCCCTGTGTCCATCCAAGTGCAAGTAGACGCGAAAGGAATGCATTCGGAGTTCGCACGCTATCTGAAACACGTCTCTCTGTGTGTGTGCGGCTGTGCACACAAATAACAGTGCATGAGTAGGCCTGCCAAATTAAATTCTCTTTTGCCTCTTCTAGCACTGGAAGGGTTTAAAATCTATTGAATGTGTAAACTAGCAAGACAAAACACGTGCAAATTATAAACTTTCAGTTTATGGTGGTTAAACTTGAAATTAATCTGCGAATCACATGCGTGCCCAACTGTGGTGCCTGGACCATATGGATCACGGATCAACAACGATTCGTTTAACCCCTAACTGGAAAGCATTAATTCATGAAAAAGTATTATTTGAATTTGAAATTAATTCTGTTTATTGAAAAGCATTCACAGGACAGTAGATTAGAGATGAAGTATTTAACACTTGACTTTAAGGATGGGAATCTTTAGACAACTTATGATTCAAATCTGTATTGGTTTAATGAGTTACAATGTCATTACAAAATTATTCTCAGGGCATCTTAATTTTTCTGCAGCATTCTAGGGGTTTAAATCTTTGGTGATCTAAAGGGACAACACAATACACTTTTCGTTCCGTTGACTTCCATTTATATGTATGCAAATGCAGGAGGCAGAAAATGCAAGCTCGTGAATTACGCGGCGTTCCAAAGTTCAGTGAACTCTCACCTGCATATCTATCACGTGATGACGTGTGACCAATATAAGGTTGTCACGTCTTGGCCTTTTTGCTTAAAAGAACTCAAACTATAAATATACAGGAATGCACCAGAGTGGAGTAAATTGCATATTTTTTTATATTTTTACGTTATATTTTTTTAGAAAGATGCAGAGTGTGACATCATATTATGCCGGCTGCAGTGTCCATAAAATTCCACGTGTTTAAAGTCTAGTGCAGGGGTTCTCAATCTACATTCAAAGGTCCAAATCCGAATTTTCATCCATGTCAAAGGTCCGGAACAACTGGTTATTCCGAAACTTTTTTAATAAACATGCATAACATGCACTAAATTTCATAAATCAACACTAATTTTTTGAAAAAATGAAGTGCCTTTTGCATTCAAAATACATTAATAACAAGTGCAAAAGTGGCAAAACAATTAAAGTGTCAGCATTTTTTTATGATGAAAACAAAAGAGGTAGGCCAAAAGTAGCATGGTGCAAAATACAGAGCAGTCCAATGTGAGAAATTGCACTGTCTGTCTTCCATCAGTCGCCTAAACTGTGGCACAAAAGGTGTTGTTGCTAGACGGAGACACTGGCCTAAATGTTCATTAGTCAAAAGCTGCTGCGGTTTGAGTTCTTCACAATATTAATTGCTGAGAATGCAGACTCGCACCGATAGGTCGACCCAAACATGGTAAGAACACAGATGGCTACTTTGTGTTTTGTTTCATAGTGCCGTTTGACATTTCCACTCTTCACAACTCCGTCTCGTTACAAATCAGACAGAATGGCTTTGTGTTGGATTGGGGCAAAATGACCGCATACCTCTCTGTCCAATTATCTTTGAAAACTCTGTTTTCTTCAACTTTTCTTTTCCTGGAAACTGACATCCTCACCCATCCAAACGCTCACTGCGGTGAAGTGTCACCAGATTACCCAGCCCGATTTTGTCAAACGTCATACGTTTGTCACGCAGGAAAACTTTAGATATCTCGCCTTCGCTTTGATTTCGGACCATCTCCAAAAAGACAAACTAAACAAATGATTGAAGTTTAAAATGCGTTTATCAAAGTAGGAAATCCACACTTTTAATCCCTTACACACAATTAGTGCTGTTGAAATAAGAAATGGAGGCGGGTCCGAATTGAATTCCCTCCGGTCTGACTTTTTTTTTTTTTTGGTAACCGCTTTGTGACTCCCTGAATTAACAACAGAATAAATTCTGAGTTCTGAATTTTTCCACCCCAAATAAACTTGTTTTACCCTGCTGAACCCTGCTAGGTGTTAGTAAACGGCATTAAACACTAATTTCCTCTTTAACTGATTTGTAGGTCCTTCACCTCCTTGTGCTACTCGGCGGATGGTGAATCGATCCTTGCGGGTGGGCAGTCAAAGTTTGTGTGCATTTATAATATCAAGGAACAAGTCCTGATGAAGAAGTTTGAGATCTCCTGTAATCTCTCTCTGGATGCTATGGAGGTACGTGCTTGTTAGCAGACTTGCTTGTTTTTACTGCAGATGTAGACAAAACTCCTATTTTGATCATATTAAGAGAATTTCTTTAGTAAATTAGTTTATTAATAGTGATTGTAGACTAATAATTTAAAGGATTAGTTCACTTTGAAATGAAAATTAGCCCAAGCTTTATGGTGTATGACTTTCTTCTTTCTGATAAACGCTCTCGGAGATATTTTAATAAATATCCTGATGCATCCGAGCTTTTTTTATGGCAGTGAATGGGACCCACGAGTAAGAAAGTGCTTCCATCCACATCCATCCATCATAAATGTGTACTCCACAAGGCTCCGGCGGGTTAATAAAGGCCTTCTGAAGCTCGTTCGCATGTTGAGTACGGAAGGCGGTCTGGTTAAATATGGATTTTTTTTTTTTAATTGTGGGTCCCATTCACTGCCATTATAAAGCTTGGATGCGTCAGGATATTTATTAAAATATCTCAGAGAGTGTTCATTAGAAAGAAGAAAGTCATATACACCTAGGATGGCTTGAGGGTGAGTAAAGCTTGGGCTAATTTTCATTTCAAAGTGAACTAATCCTTTAACTTATTAAAGGGGTCATGAACTCATCTTTTGACATAATGGGTCATTGTGCGATTAAAAACATACTGTAAGTTTTACAACTCAGAATGTCCTTGTTCGTACAAAAACAGCTATTGAAACCAAGCTCCCAAAATGATTTTCTACTTCTGGGTTTTATTACATAATAAAGATGAATACATCAGCACAAGACTGCCAACACAGACATAGATTAAAGCCTGCTTCTTTCATCATTGCCTCTTTGACCTGCCCATTGACGTATTAGTAAAGTGACGGGCAGGTGAAATAAAACAGGATCGCTGGACTAAAAATAACATTACTTTTCAATGGATTCTAATGTTTGGAAGGCGGTTGTTTATTTTCAGTTATGTGAATGTCTCAGTAGAGCATTTTGTTTGTTTGTTCTGTTCATTTTAATTTGGATACTTTGGTAAACCCATCACACTTCGACACAGGCTTTGCAAACAGGCTTTTACTTTTTAAAAATTTAAGAAAATAAATTGGGGCAGTCATAAATATAAGTATTTTAATATTACTGTTTAAAATAAAATTTTTATAATACATTTATTATTGAATAATTTTGTACAGTACAAGAGTATTGTTACTATAGTAATATTTCTTTACTTTTTTAATGTTTATAATTTTTTTTCTTTTATAATTATTATTGTGTAGTCATATTGACTGGTTCCATTAAAAAACAACATTGTGAATGTGACCTGAGACAATTGAAATGGAAAGATTTTGTTGTTTGTTGTTTAACTGTTTAAAAACAGAACAGTATATGGGAACGAAAAAAATCACACATTTTTGTGTTAAATCACTTGCGATCACAGTTTTTATCAGAAAAAAATCACAATTAGATTTGTTTTCCTAAATCGTTCTGCCCGATTTTTTTTTTGGTGCACATGGTTTCATAGCCAGTAAAAAATATTTATTAATATTTGTATTTATAAATGTTAAATTGTCAAGTTACTGGCTAGTTTAGACCCTGGATGCAAGCGTTCGTGAGAGTGCAGAAATTGCTTTGCAATGGCGAGACCATTGCGTTTGTGCGCTCAAAAGACATGACTGTGCTACAATACTCAGCACTGCAACCTTTCATGCAATGGGAGTAGATCTGATTATCAACACTTTTAAGGATTAGTTAATCTCAGCAGCTGTAATAGATACAAAGTTCCACATGTAATACATATTTCATATGCAAAGATGTTGCCAATAATAGCAGTGGCCATTTACATAGAAATCTTAAAAGAGACCCGTCTATTTAAACAGTGTTCAAATCAGAGGGCTAAAATCCTACTTGCATTTATAAGTGCACATCAGGAATAAAAAAATAAATGCAGTTCATGGCCCCTTTAAAAAGTAGGTCCTGTTTTTTTTGTTTTTTTTAAACATGTCTGTAAATCAGTTGTAATCATGCAATATACATTAGATTCGCATTTCAAAATTATTTTACACTTGCCTATATAGCAATTCTGACACGTTCTTTTGTTTTCAGGAGTTCCTCGACAGGCGTAAGATGACCGAGTTTGGTAATCTGTCTTTAGTGGATGAAGGCGCAGGGGATGGAGATGGAATAGAGCTCAGTCTTCCCGGAGTCAAGAGAGGTGAGTCAACTCCTTATTTATCAATAAACCAGCCAATTAGTTTAGCTAAGCATTATGCTTTTAAGAGCATTGAAAGTATAATTGGATATCATTTTTACTCCTTTCTCTCCTCATCTCTCAGGTGATATGAGCTCCAGACGCTTTAAACCAGAGATCCGTGTTAGCTCTCTCCGCTTCTCACCTACTGGTATAGTTTTTGTATATACAGTACAACACATTAAGAGTGATATAAGAAATTGCACATCATATCAATCCTTTCAGTATATTTAACCATTCAGCATTTAGTTTACCAAGACTTCCCAATATTTTCATTAAATAATGAAAGGAATTAAGTTTTGGCATTTTTCTCCATTCAGGACGCAGTTGGGCAGCAGCCTCCACTGAAGGTTTGCTGATCTACTCTCTCGATGCTTCACTGGTGTTTGACCCCTATGATCTGGACATGGATGTCACACCAACAAGCATACGGCGGCAGGTGAAGAAAAAAGAGTGGGCATCTGCAATTTTGCTGTCTTTTCGCCTGAATGAAATGCCACTCATAAGAGAGGTTCTGGAGGCAGTGCCTTATGACCAAAGTGCGTTCCTTTTTAAAACACTGTTACATCTGTTGTGATTTCTTGCCATATTCAAAATTCATAATTTTGTCGTTCTTTAACATTTTATTGTTTGACATTTCAGTTACAGTGGTATGTAGCTCACTTCCAGATGTGTATGTGGATAAGGTTCTAAACTTTGTGGCCACAACATTGGAGAAGTCCAACCACCTGCAGTTCTACCTCAGCTGGGCTCAGTGTCTGCTCACCTTACATGGACAGAAGCTCAAGAATCGGTCAGCAACATAACTCTTTTCAGAATAAGCTCACACTGGTTATTGAAATCTTAGACTAATTTTGCTGTTTTTATTTTTTAATGCACAGTTGTCAACCTCAACTATTTAACTGTTACCCAAGTAATTGGACAAAAATGTTTTTGAAAGAAGTTTCTTTTGCTCATCAAGCCTGCATTTATTTGATCAAAAATACAGAAAAAACAGTAAAATTGTGAAATAATATTACAATTTAAAATAAGGATTTTCTATTTTAATATACTTTAAAATATAATTTATTTCTGTGATGCAAAGCTGAATTTTCATCAGCCATTACTCCAGTCTTCGAAGGTTAGCGCAACCAAAAATGAAATTAATTAATTACTCGCCCTCAAGTCGCTCCAAACCTGCAAGACCATCTTCGGAACACAAATTAAGATTTTTTTGATGAAATACGAGAGGATATTTATCTCCAGTAGAAAGCCACGAAATTACCAAAATTCAAGGTCCAGAGAAATGGTAAAGACATTGCTAAAATAGTCAAATAGACTACAGTGGTTCAACCTTAATGTTATGAAGCGGCGAGAATACTTTTTGTGCGTAAAAACGAAACAAAAATAACGACTTTATTCAACAATTTATTTTCTACCCTGTCAAGTCTCCTTACGCAGTTGATGCAGTGCAGCGCTTCTATGTTTACATCTGAACGCTGGCTCAGCATTGGCCGACGCTGTTCACGTGAGCACCATGACGCATGTGTGTGATGGTGACGTAGGAGCCGGCCAATACTGAGTCTGCGTTCTGACGTAGAACCTGGAGCTCTGCAATGTGTCAACGTAAACTGTGTAGGATAATGACAGGGTAGAGAGGAAATTGTTGAATAAAGTCGTTATTTTTGTTTTGTTTTTGCACACAAGTATTCCCATCGCTTCATAACATTAATGTTGAACCACTGTAGTCACTTTGACTATTTTAATGATGTCTTTTTTTTTTTCTTTTTTTTTGTGGACCTTGACTGGTAATTTCATTGCTTTCTATGGGAGATAAGAAAACCTTGGATTTCATGAAAAATACCTTAATTTGTGTTCTGAAGATGAGCGAAGATCTTACGGGTTTGGAACGATGTGAGGGTGAGTAATTAATGACAGAAATTTCATTTTTGGGTAAACTAACCCTTTCAGTGTCCTGATCCTTGAGAAATCATTCTAAGGGTGTTTTCACACCTAGTTCGTTTAACCCTTTCAAACGCTCTGAGCGCTTCAGCATGTATATGTGAACAAACCAAGTGATCTCAGACCCCTCTAAAAGGACCCAAAAGCGAACTGTACTCAGAACTTTAGTTCTTAAATGCTACCGTTAAATAGTTGTTGGTGCTTTTTGAATGCTTTGGCTGTACATAGAAACTGAGAGCAACTCTCTCTTAAGTGTATCTAACTCCACTGTTAGTCTCACACTTCAAATGATTGCGATTTTGTTTGTATTTTTAAATTACAAATTTAATTTTTACAGCAGTATTTTGTATTTTATTTAAATACATTTGAGTAAATATTTGTAATTTGTAACTAAATACTTTTTGATGTATTTGTGCCCATCTCTGCATGCAGAGGCTCTGTTGTTTCTTTTGATATATTGCATGTTCAACTGGTACCTTTTTATATAAAAATAAATAAAATGCTTGCAGGGAAGAGTTGAAGATACATACTTTTTAGATCATATATAGATGAGCGTTTTGCAGGGCTGAATGCAGATTATCAACATTTATCTGTTGTTGGTGACTACTGTAAGACTTTGTGTCTCAGATCTGGAGCCGTACTGCCTACTGTACAGCAGCTGCTGAAGAGCATCCAAAGACACAGTGAAGATCTGTCCAAACTGTAAGCTTTTTTCACACTTGCAAATTGAAATATGTATGCATGTACAGGTATGTATGTATGTATTTGTTTTCCTTTCTTAGTAATTTTGTGGATATTGTGAATTTCAAATTAGTTCAAGTCTCTTCTTATACACACTAGATATTCATCAGAATTAAACTTTGTTTTGTTTTCTTCCCAGTTGTGACTGGAACATTTACAACATTCGCTATGCTACTGCTCTGTCCAAACAGAGAGGGATGAAAAGAACAGCAGCTGAGTCCCTCAGTGATGAAGAGGAGTCATCAGAGGCAATGGACTCCATGGGTGATGAGGAGAATATGATGAATGAGCCTGTAATTGTGGAAAACTGAAATGCAGATCATAAACACTTCAACTGACATTTTACAGAGCCAGCACATCACCCAAATAAATGGAAAGCAGGTCAGGGCTAGGACAAGGAACAGTGAGATGTTTTGTTTTATTGTTCTGGTGTGTGTATTCTGTCGATGTAAACATACTGACTGACTGACTGTACAAACCTGCTAGAACTGGCATGATGCATTTGAGATATATATAAAATATGAATATGGGCTCAACTATTAATAAACCTGTTGATACTTTTTTTTTATTCTTGTGTGCTGAGGAATGTTTTGTCTTATTGTAAAAAAATAAATGTTGATTTAAATATAGAAAGTGTTCACATAGTTTTACTGTAACAACGTTGACCTGCTTAAGAACTCAGTGAATATTTTTAAATTTGAATAGTCCTAGCTTCTCTAGATGGCCTAATAATGCATTGTCATTGAGCATTGGATTTCCCAAAGGATACCTGTAATGATTTATGTCCCATTTTATCAGCAGCTGTAATGCCAGGCTTTGTGGCAGGCTGTCCATAATATTGTCATAGAAGTGTCTTATTTTATTTGGCATTTTAAAATGGTTCATAATCAAGACTGAAATGCTTGGATTAATTCTCTGATATTCCCTAAAGGCAAAGCAAGCTTTTAAAGTGCATTATGTAAAGAACATAAATCATGCAATTGATTTCACAGTAATGTTTATTTTATTAGTAAACAAAAGCCATAATGAAAAGAAAAAAAATATTTGTGTGCATATATATATACGTATGTATATGTTTTAAGAGTTATGCATTCCATATTCATCTAAAATCTTGTGCCATTAGTAAACAAGAAAAAAAATCATAGGCTATATATATAAAATATATTGATTTAGGCGTGCTCAAGCATTAAATACAACTGATTATGCTTTATATAAATTCCTCTATTTGCTCTGGCAGTCAGAAGGTTTTCTCGCCACAAGATGAAAAACAGCATCAAAGTCAGATACTGATTTGTTCTTGTCTTCTACAGGCAGTATATTAAACTCGTGGATAGAGAGGCCTAAACCTCTGAGCGCTTCCACAATATCATACTGATTCAGTCTAAGACAAGAAAAGGGCCGTTCATCCACCTTGTAGAAGGTCTCACCCAGAACTCCTATCATGACCAAAAGTCCACCAGGTCGCAGGAGCTTGGTCAGCCCATGTAAAGCGCTACGGTATGTCTGAATGTCTCTACACGCTGCTTCCAGGCACAGAGATGTAATGACGCAGTCAGCTGGTTCCAAAGTGAGCGGATAGAATGGATTCTCCAACCGGACATCACATTTTAAAACATTTTTGACTCGTTGCTTCAGCGAAGCCTCCAAATCAGACGGGCTGAATAGTTCAAAGATTAATTAAAAGCCACATAAATAAATGATAACAAAATAGTAAGTATGATAAGTAAGAAGTATAGTATCATGTGTAAATATATGAGCTAGGCTCTGTAATATATTTTTTTTCTTTTTTTTTCAATTTACATAGTTCTACCAATGGACTTAGCCTGCCAGCTTATTCCAAAATTGTGTACCGCATAGTTTGAAATGTGATTAAAATAACAATGTTAAGAAAAGAGAATTTTCCTGTTAGACAGTGTTAGGCAATTAAACTTGAGAGCGAGTTTTCTAAACAAAACAAAAAACACCCAAAACATATGGCTATTAACCTTACCTTTTCCCCTCCAGTTCACAAACGTGCTGCAAAATAGGTTTCCAATCTAAACAGCCTTCTTGATTTTTCAACCATTTTTCAATTTCTCTACGATTGTTATCAGCGAAATCAGACAGCACAATTTCGTCATAATATTCGCATGCGCTTAAGACGCTGTGGATAGTTGGTCCGCTTCCCACATCAATCAGCCTCTGCCCTCTATGTTCTCCTTTAAAACAAACATTTGAGTCAAAAACGTATTTTTAAAAAAGTTAAACATTTAGATCTAGCTATTAGATTGATTGGAGTTACTTACCCGTTGAGAAAACTCGGCTAAGGCATCTTAAAACGAAAGTAAGGAAATCCTTCTCGTCTGAGTGACCGCGAGGGCAGGAATAGAAATTCTTAACATATGCACGCGAATCAAAATGCTCCTGATAGAACTCCCCCTCAGTGAAGTTCATGCATTCACTCATGATTACAACAAGTATGTGACGACGACTGTAGTTGTTTTTTAAGACCAAACTGGCCTGTCCTTAGTAGCGTACTGGACAGAAGAACAGCAAGCGGAAAAGGCGCAAATGGAGTTTCATTTCCAGACTTGCGCAATTGACGCTAGAAATTGGTGGCGTGCACGTACGAACAGACCTGCTGCCGGGGCAGGGACTGAAGGACAAAAAAGAGTCAAATCAACTTTATTTATAAAGCGCTTTTTACAATGCAGATTGTGTCAAAGCAGCTTTATAGTAATTTGGCTGCACAGCAGCTCTTAAAGAAAATGGTGTCAATGCAGGCAGATCAAAGCACTGTTAAATATCAAATTTCAAGTGTCCCCAACTAAGCAAGCCAAAGGCGACAGCGGCAAGGAACCCAAACTCCAACAGGTGACATCAGATGGCAAACAGGTGTTAAAATGGAGAAAAAAAACATGGGAGAAACCAGGCTTAGTCGGGGGGCCAGTTCTCCTCTGGCGAACAGTGCTTTGTTACGATTCTGATGGGATCGCAACATTCAAAGTATTTATTCCAGTTCCATCTAGTTGAGGATCGTATTCATCACGCCGGAATGGACGGTTTGTTCAGGAGCTGTGCCACTGGCTGTCGTGTCGATGAGGCCTTCACAGTGGATGATCTAGTTGACAATCTCTGCTGATACTTCAGGGCTGCGTTGTGGTAGTGTCAAGGCGCAGGTCCTCGATCTCACCAAATTACAAAATATTTGTATTTTAATTAAATTTTTTTACAGCAGTATTTTGTATTTTATTTAAATACATTTGAGTAAATATTTGTAATTTGTAACTATATACTTTTTGATGTATTTTTGCCCATCTCTGCATGCAGAGGCTCTGTTGTTTCTTTTGATATATTGCATGATCAACTGGTACCTTTTTATTTAAAAAAAAAATGCTTGCAGGGAAGAGTTGAAGATACATACTTTTTAGATCATATATAGATGAGCGTTTTGCAGGGCTGAATGCAGAGTATCAACATTTATCTGTTGTTGGTGACTACTGTAAGACTTTGTGTCTCATTTTCAGATCTGGAGCCGTACTGCCTACTGTACAGCAGCTGCTGAAGAGCATCCAAAGACACAGTGAAGATCTGTCCAAACTGTAAGCTTTTTTCACACTTGCAAATTGAAATATGTATGCATGTACAGGTATGTATGTATGTATTAGTTTTCCTTTCTTAGTAATTTTGTGGATATTGTGAATTTCAAATTAGTTCAAGTCTCTTCTTATACACACTAGATATTCATCAGAATTAAACTTTGTTTTGTTTTCTTCCCAGTTGTGACTGGAACATTTACAACATTCGCTATGCTACTGCTCTGTCCAAACAGAGAGGGATGAAAAGAACAGCAGCTGAGTCCCTCAGTGATAAAGAGGAGTCATCAGAGGCAATGGACTCCATGGGTGATGAGGAGAATATGATGAATGAGCCTGTAATTGTGGAAAACTGAAATGCAGATCATAAACACTTCAACTGAAATTTTACAGAGCCAGCACATCACCAAAATAAATGGAAAGCAGGTCAGGGCTAGGACAAGGACAAGGAACAGCGAGATGTTTTGTTTTATTGTTCTGGTGTGTGTATTCTGTCGATGTAAACATACTGACTGACTGACTGTACAAACCTGCTAGAACTGGCATGATGCATTTGAGATATATATAAAATATGAATATGGGCTCAACTATTGATAAACCTGTTGATACTTTCTGAGGAATGTTTTGTCTTATTGTAAAAAATAATGTTGTGGTCGTGTCAAGGCGCAGGTCCTCGATCTCACCTGGATACGGCCCGGATCCGGTTGACTAAGGTAAACCTCGGGATAAACAGAGAGACTAATATTAGCGTAGATGCCATTCTTCTTCTGATGTAACGAGTACATCTGGTGTTATAGGAAGTGTTCCCGGTTTCGGCTGACCTAATTTATGCAGCCTAACAATCCTTTAACGGATTTGAAAATATAAATTGATAATGTGTTATGTGTATGCCAGGTAAAAGAGATGCGTTTTTAGTCTAGATTTAAACTGACAAAAGTGTGTCTGCTTCCCGAACAATGCTAGGAAGATTGTTCCAGAGTTTAGGTGCCAAATAGGAGAAGGATCTACCGCCTGCGGTTGATTTTGATATTCTAGGTATTATCAGCTGGCCTGAATTCTGAGATCGCAATAGAAGTGAAGGACTATAATGCATTAAGAGCTCGCTTAGGTACTGGGGAGCTAAACCATATAGTGCTTTGTAAGTAATTAGCAAGATTTTTAAATCTATACGATGTTTAACAGGAAGCCAATGCAGTGTTGACAGAACCGGGCTAATATGGTCATACTTCCTAGTTCTAGTAAGAACTCTAGCTGCTGCATTTTGTACGAACTGTAGTTTATTTATCAAACGAGCGGAATAACCACTCAGTAGAGCGTTACAGTAATCTAGCCTTGAGGTCATGGACACATGAACTAACTGTTCTGCACATATTTGTTTAGACATATTTTTAAGATGGAAGAATGCGGTTTTACAGATGCTAGAAACATGACCTTCAAATGAAAGATTGGTATCAAAGAGCACACCCAGGTTCCTAACTGACGACGAAGACTTAAAAGAGCAACCATCAAGTGTTAGACAGTATTCTAGGTTATTACGTGAAGAAGTTTTTGGTCCAAAAATTAGAATCTCTGTTTTTTCTGAATTTAGAAGTAGGAAATTACTGGTCATCCAATTATATTATATCAGCTATGCATTCCGTTAATTTTGTGAATTGGGAAGTTTCGTCAGGGCGCAAAGAAATATAGAGCTGAGTATCATCAGCGTAACAGTGAAAACTAACACCATGCTTCCTAATGATATCTCCCAAGGGTAGCATGTACAGAGTGAAAAGCAACGGTCCTAGTACTGAGCCTTGCGGTACTCCATATTGAACTTGGGATCGATATGACATCTCTTCGTTTACAACTACAAACTGATAACGGTCAGATAAGTATGATTTAAACCATGACAATGCAATTCCACTAATGCCAACATAATTTTCGAGTCTATTTAAAAGAATGTTGTGATCGATAGTGTCAAATGCAGCACTAAGATCCAATAACACTAACAGAGATACACCCACGATCTGATGATAAGAGCAAATCAATAGTAACTCTAATGAGAGCAGTCTCAGTACTATGGTACGGTCTAAATCCTGATTGGAAATCCTCACAGATACTATTTCTTTCAAAAAAGGAACATAGTTGTGAATGTGATGATACGGCCTTTTCTAGTATTTTTGACAGAAAAGTGGGATTTGAGATCGGCCTGTAATTGACTGATTTTCTAGGATCAAGTTGTGGTTTTTTAATAAGAGGCTTAATAATAGCCAGCTTAAAACTTTTTGGTACGTATCCTAGTGATAAAGACAAATTAATGATATTAAGAAGAGGATCTATGACCTCTGGAAGCATCTCTTTCAATAGCTTAGTCGGTATAGGGTCTAACATACATGTTGTTGATTTTGATGATTTAACAAGTTTAGACAATTCTTCCTGTCCTAAAGCAGTGAATGAATTGAATTTTTCCTCAGGGACACTACAATGCACTATCTGAGGCGATACTGTAGTAGATGGTTGCATGGTTATAATTTTCTCTCTAATATTGTCAATCTTGCAAGTAAAGAAGTTCATAAAGTCATTACTGCTGTGCTGTTTGGAAACATCAGAAGTTGAAGCTTTATTTCTTGTTAATTTAGCAACTGTATCAAATAAATAGGGTTGTGTTTATTTTCTTCTAAAAGATTTGAAAAATAGGTAGATTTAGCAGTTTTTAAGGCCTTTCTGTACTCAATCATTCTCTCTCTCCACTAAATGCGAAAAACTTCTAGTTTTGATTTCTTCCAGCTGCGCTCCATTTTTCTGGCAGCTCCCTTTAGGGCCCGAGTGTGCTTATTGTACCACGGCATTGGATTGATTTCCTTAATCTTTTTTAAGTGCAAAGGAGCAACTGAGTCTAATGTGCTGGAAAAGACAGAGGCAATAGTTTCTGTTGCAACATTGAGGTCTCCTAAACTGTCTGGTATGCTAAGGCGATGAAACTAATCAGGAGGATTATTTATAAAGCTATCTTTAGTGGTAGAAGTGACGGTTCTACCATATTTATGGCAGGGAGACAGTTTTGCAACCTTGACTAAATGTAGTATACACGAGACTAGATAATGATCTGAGATGTCGTCACTCTGCTGCAGAATTTCAACGGCATCAATATCGATTCCATGTGACAATATTAGATCTAAAGTTTGATTACGACAATGAGTGGGTCCTGATTCTGTAATCAGATCAGCCCACATTGCTGTGTCCAGGACACTCAGCTATGTGTATTTTTCTAATGTCAGGTATGCATCTTTTTACTCTTTTTCTGAGCATTTGATGATGTTTTGTATTGATCATCTTTAAATTGATTATTTAATTGGCATGATACATTTACATGACTAATAAATTGTTACTTTTGGCTTTATTCTGACTTACTCTGAAATTATTGACTTAAGTAGATTACGATGTATCTATTATTACCGCAAATCTACGACCAGGTTTAAGTACATACTAGATCTCGGATTGTATGGAGCATGGGGCACATCTGGCGAGATTCTAGATTTCTGACTAACTGCTTGACTTTAACTAAGTTGTTATGCAATCGCATTCACTATATGGGGTAGACAAAGGTGTACTGGTCATAACCTCTGGTCATTGCCTCTGCTTTAATTAAGTTGTTATATAGTTATATTATTAACTACAAACCCGATTCCAAAAAAGTTGGGACACTGTACAAATTGTGAATAAAAACAGAATGCAATGATGTGGAAGTTTCAAATTTCAATATTTTATTCAGAATACAACATAGAAGACATATCAAATGTTTAAACTGAGAAAATGTATCATTTTAAGGGAAAAATAAGTTGATTTTAAATTTCATGGCATCAACACATCTCAAAAAAGTTGGGACAAGGCCATGTTTACCACTGTGTGGCATCTCCTCTTCTTTTTATAACAGTCTGCAAACGTCTGGGGACTGAGGAGACAAGTTGCTCAAGTTTAGGAATAGGAATGTTGTCCCATTCTTGTCTAATACAGGCTTCTAGTTGGTCAACTGTCTTAGGTCTTCTTTGTCGCATCTTCCTCTTTATGATGCGCCAAATGTTTTCTATGGGTGAAAGATCTGGACTGCAGGCTGGCCATTTCAGTACCCGGATCCTTCTTCTACGCAGCCATGATGTTGTAATTGATGCAGTATGTGGTCTGGCATTGTCATGTTGGAAAATGCAAGGTCTTCCCTGAAAGAGACGACGTCTGGATGGGAGCATATGTTGTTCTAGAACTTGGATATACCTTTCAGCATTGATGGTGCCTTTCCAGATGTGTAAGCTGCCCATGCCACACACACTCATGCAACCCCATACCATCAGAGATACAGGCTTCTGAACTGAGCGCTGATAACAACTTGGGGTGTCCTTGTCCTCTTTAGTCCGGATGACATGGTGTCCCAGTTTTCCAAAAAGAACTTCAAATTTTGATTCGTCTGACCACAGAACAGTTTTCCACTTTGCCACAGTCCATTTTAAATGAGCCTTGGCCCAGAGAAAACGCCTGGGCTTCTGGATCATGTTTAGATATGGCTTATTTTTTGACCTATAGAGTTTTAGCCGGCAACGGTAAATGCCACGGTGGATTGTGTTCAACGACAATGTTTTCTGGAAGTATTCCTGAGCCCATGTTGTGATTTCTATTACAGTAGCATTCCTGTATGTGATGCAGTGCCGTCTAAGGGCCCGAAGATCACAGGAATCCAGTATGGTTTTCCGACCTTGACCCTTACGCACAGAGATTGTTCCAGATTCTCTGACTCTTTGGATGATATTATGCACTGTAGATGATGATAACTTCAAACTCTTTGCAATTTTTCTCTTAGAAACTCCTTTCTGATATTGCTCCACTATTTTTCACCACAGCATTAGGGGAATTGGTGATCCTCTGCCCATCTTGACTCTGAGAGACACTCCCACTCTGATAGGCTCTTTTTATACCCAATCATGTTGCCAATTGACCTAATAAGTTGCAAATTGGTCCTCCAGCTGTTCCTTACATGTACATTTAACTTTTCCGGCCTCTTATTGCTACCTGTGCCAACTTTTTTGGAATGTGTAGCTCTCATGAAATCCAAAATGAGTCAATATTTGGCATGACATTTCAAAATGTCTCACTTTCAACATTTGATATGTTATCTATATTCTATTGTGAATAAAATATAAGTTTATGAGATTTGTAAATTATTGCATTCCTTTTTTATTCACAATTTGTACAGTGTCCCAACTTTTTTGGAATTGGGTTTGTATATGGGGCCAGAAAAATTACTATCCAGGGGTGACATTACCTCATAGTACTGGTCATAACCCCTGATTATTGTCGGAGCTTTAACTAAGTTTTTATATAGGCGATTGTATGGGGCTACAGGGGTACCTTTTAACAATAGCAAGCATGGGCAGCATTGTTAAATTGCTTTAGCCATAAACTCTGGTTATTGATCAGACTGGCGAGTTTGTGATCGTGGGCCCGCATAACAGCTGGTGCGAGGACCCTGTGCGACTCTGAGAACCGAATAAACGAGTACAATCATAGTAAAGAGTTAAATAGAATAATCAAATGTCTAGATAAATTATCATATAAATAGTCAATAATCAATTGCCATTCTAACCTAAATTTGAGGTCATAATAAAATGGAGTCAGATAATTATTTTAATTGGAATTAAACTACTTTGCTACACTGAAAATACCGAACGCGCAATAAACCTTCCCCGTCCTGTGGGAAACCGCCGTTGGGCCGATTGGGTGGGCATTATTGTTTGAATCTCTTGTTTTCTTGATTTATCGCAAGCAACATGTTTTTAACCAAAAAGTAAATCGGACAACACTATTTTGTCAAGTAGCTAACATAGCATAATCAGAAATAGCTTTATTTGTAGTAACAGTAATACAGCATTTTCTCCACCACACGTTTTAAAATTAATTGCATGCCATATTTAGCAACACAAGTCATCCAAGCTTTTATTAATATGATATTCTAATACTGATCTAGTTTACTGCTGTATGCAACAAGTGTCTATTACCAGCCACCGAGCTAACGCACAGAGTAATGTTATAACATAACTTTCAACACACTCAAATGTATTTTTATTTTGATTGTTCCACGTTACCTCACAATTTAAATTCGTTAAAATGACCTGTATGAGTAGTAATGACTGAAATAAAATAATGTGAATTTAAGTGATCAAATGTAACTCTAACAAAGTTCAAGTTCAGGGAAGAAGGATGCGTATAGTATAGTAACTTTAAATGTAAATTTAATCATAAAATATGCATGAACAATAAAAAAAGCATAATAAAAACAGCAAAGTAAAATGTCCCAGGTTCTCGGCCCCGCCCTGCTTCATACCACAGTAATGTTAATAAAACTTTAATACATTAGCTCACCCATGAACAAGATTTCTCCCTGAGTCCCATTGGATTGGTTTCCATTGGCTGTGGAGCTGAAGACGACAACTCGCTAATGATTCCACGCTCATTCATGGTTTCATCAAGCTATGACTTTGTTATTGTTTTGAACAAGAGACCTCTTGTGGAGAAACTTATATACTGTGCCGTTAACATAGTGGCTAAATTTATATAACTGGCCCCAGGTTTAAGAATGAACCCTTCAGTAAAACAGAAACATCCAGCACACTAGCTGCACAAGTCAGTGCTTAAAGTGGAGAAAAAAAGTGCTGATAATCTCTTATGCAATGGCTGGCATATGCAAATTAGCAACATAAAAGATCTTCCGACTCTGCTTGAATTCACATGATTTGTTGAGATGATAGGTAATTCATGTAGTGTGATGTCAGTAGTAATGATGGGAGAAACAAAGCTTTTCAAAACTCAATCAATTAAACCAATAGCTTTGTAAAATGATTCAGTTTCGAAGTGCTCAAAACACAACATGCTGGTGACACCTGCTGGTCATAACGGTGTAAATGCAACGAAAAAGCCCAAACGTGTCAAAACCAGTGCTCTATTTTTACCTTTAGCGTACCGTACGCCAATTTTCCTTTCCGACATGTCGCACGTACGGAAGCCCACCATGCCCTCCCTTACCGGCATGTAGTTTTATTTTCCCACTTCAAGCACTGGTAAAACACCTTTGCAAAACCAAAAGCAAATGTTTTCTTGAAAAGTTAATCTAGTAAATGGAATCTACAAATCATCAAATACCATTAAATATGAAGTGTCTGTAGAATATGTGCTCTTTTTTTAATTTGTTGGGCTTTTTTGTGTTTTATGGAGGGCGTGGTTAGTCAGGCCAACAAGAGACAATTAATTATACTCTTATTTTATATTATACTGTAGTGGAATTTTACAGTTAAAGACCCAAAAGACCAGATATGATGAATAAAGACCCCAGAGTCAAAGTTTAAAAAAATAATAAATTGAAGAAAATTTTACTGAAAAATAGTTTGCAGTTTCATCAGCAGAAGCCAGCTTCAAGTCTCACAAGGAGTTCGTAGGCCGCTCTGCGTACATTCACATTTCCACAACAATTATACTCTAACAGAGTCAACTAACTACGTCATTACTTCAGGTTGAATGATTCTGATTGGCTTAGAAAAATAGACAAATTTGGTAATCTTCCACACATGGACAGATAGTCAGAAGCATATCTCCATTCGTCACGATGCTGACGAGGGGACTCTGAATTCAGGTACTGGATGTACTTTTGGGGTCATGACATGGCGTCTGCTGGTCTCAAGCAGAGTGCCAGTTGTCCACCAGTACAAAGGACCTGCACAGCCCACATACACAGATACACATGATCAACTTCTTCAAGGCTGAAGTTGATCTAAGCTCTGCTCTGAGCAGGAAACTTTCCCAAAACATACTGATAACATGTTCTTTTCTCTCAGTGAGAGGTACAGACAATATTTGAAACTATTTTCTATAGTTTGAAAAGGAAAATAAATGCTTTAACATACGTTGAAGAAGTCATTTAAATAATTTAACAGAAAGATACATGTTGATTAATAAATTAAAAGATATATATTTAAGCGGCAGTGGATTCCAGAATCCACCCCTTCAGTCCCTCCTTAAAGGCCAATGTGGAGTCCTAAACACCACATCTGGTCTAATTTAGGCCGCTTCAAAATTAAACATTGCTGACCCATACTCCCCTATTTACAATTGTATAAAATAGACAATAGGTTTTCCCTTAACAGACCTAACTAGAACATTGTTGTCTTTACATCAATTTTGGCTATATGGTTTATCATCAAATTCCTTGACTACAAAAGAAATACATATTTATTCTCTGGAAGCCGGGCTAAACGAGTAAGCACTGTTACTGCATTCCTGGCATGGGCCAGACCCTCAGTCACTCCTCAGATACTAAATACAGACATTGCCTGTAATCATAAACACCAGGAGATATATACTGGTTTTTAGAAAACTATAATTTCCAATTCATTATATAATACAAGGAGATGGATCATAAATCCACTCCTTTCACTATGCCCCTTATAGATAATTTTTAACATTAAAAACAAAATTGTGGTCTAACTCAAAATAAACAATGAAAAATAAATAAGACCCATCATAATCCATCTAAGTATTTTAAGTCTCTTAAATCATCCTTCAGTTTACAGTCTATGGACATATCATGTACCACCTTAATTTGCAGAACATCTTTTAAATCTCTCTTTTTAAAACACTTTTAAAAAGAAATAAAAGAAAACAAATTAGCATCAATTCAATTATCATTTTCAATAAAACATAGAATTGTTACTTTTACATCTTTTTTTTATCACATTAATTTCAACTGCTTATAATTTTGTCACTCTATCCCCTCAAATTGTTAGTATGTAGATCCAAAAATATATTATCAATATTGTCTCAGTCCCATTATTATCTCTACTGTTTTGCAGAAACCAAAGTATTTCTTTTCTCAAAATTCAAATCTACACAGACAACCTTACAGCTTCTTTCACCTTCAAACCTTATTACATATTTCTCTAGACAACTAATGTCATGCATCCATTTAATGGATGAAAAATAAAACTTTTATCAGTTATATTCACTCCTCCTTTGTTTGCCCACCTGCCTTCCATAAATTTGAGGGGGCTCTCTGGATAATTTACTAGTGACTTTGTCAATGTGTCACTTTGTCTCTGCTGTCAAATCTTATATCATTTACGTTTATCATTCTGATCAAACAAAAAAGACAGTGTTTAAATTTAGACCCTCAGTTGAATTTAGCCATAGGTTTTTAACCCATGGGCGGCAATCTTCAATTCCACAATTCCAATTTATATAAATGTTCTTAAACATACTAATCCAGAGAGTAATTCAAATACACATCATAAATGACAAAAGTAGTCATAATTACCATTAGCAGACAGAGCCAGATAACCAATCCACTTAAAGCTCGTCCCATGTTCTGTATCGTCTTTTCATCAGATTCAATCCGAAATATCGGCTTGTCAAAATTTGTCATTTCACTTAACCCATCTGTAATGATAAAACACTCATTCCAGAGGTTAATGACATATACACACAATGAGGACAGAATATTTCCCCAAACGAACACATACTACATAAAGTTCAGTCACCATCACACACACACTAGACACATGAATATGAACCGCTCATTGTCAATGTTTGCTTTTGGTTTTTAAATCTAAAAACATATTTAAACCACATTTTTCCTATAGGTTTTACTTAGTTTTCAGTCTCAAAGCATGTCTCTTCACTATAATTTGTTTTTAGAAAAGTCAGCTGGGTTGTTTTAGTTCTAATCTCATTGCTTTGTTTAAGCTTTAGCAGGCTGATAACAGACAGACAGAGTATCATCCTTGCCTCCACTCAAGCAGTCTCTCTCTCTTCCTGCACAAATAATCTTTTCAACAGCCTCACAAGTCTGTAACTTAGACAGAATTAAATATTATATTACTATATAGAACCCTTGGTCATTCGAAAAGGTTAAATTGTAAATGTTTAACTTTCAAATAAAAACCATTACCACCATCTAAAATATGTTATGCTAGTAGCCATTTTTGAGGTTATCTTTAGTTTAAATGCTTAACTTTCTCTTGAATCTGCAAAAGCAGTCTTCATTTTTAACCACCACCATGCTATGAATTATCCTATGCCATGTCTAATGACCTGCAGGAGTAAAAACTATAATATAGACAGACACATTAGTTCAAAATAAACACAGCCTCACGGATACAGGGATTCATAGTACTGCTGAATCTGAAACTTCTATACAGTTCTTGCCAATAGGGCAACCAACATCATGTTAATAAATTTTGCTATTGTCTCCCCAGAAATTACAGACAATCACTTCATGGTCTCAGTCGGCTCTTGAAAGCTCATTCCCATCAGCTCTTTATCAATAATCTTCTTCTCCTCAGGGTCTTGTCCCCTGACATAGTTGCATCAAGTTGTGGACTTGTCACAATGAAAAACAAGCCATAGGAATGCGGTTTCTGTTGAGTGGTATAGAGGAACATTTTTGAGGCAGACTGCTGTACCTTTCACAGGTCATCCGTCCTTAATGATGCTGCTGACCCTTACAGACATCCGCTCCACTCTCATACCCATCTCACATAAAACACCTCCATTCAGGGTAGATGCCCAGTGGCAGCGGTAACCCCCTACCTTCGGTTGTCCCCTGTCTGGCCAAAGAGGATCTTACGGTAACCGCTCTTTCCCATCATGTAATCTTTGAGAGTTTTCTTCAACAGAATCAGGTGTTTTCTGGAGCTTAGGGAAGGTGCATTCAAGAGCCACCAGAGCCCTTGGATGTGTGTCATTACAAATGTTTACTACTTTATAAAACTGATTCAGCATCAGGTAAAAATAGACACTGGATCATGGATTCACTGAGATCGTACCCTAATGGTGAACCATTGAAATTTCGCAACTTTTCGAAACAGTTAAGGCATGACGAAGCAGTCTGATTTGGGCTCTGAACCAGTGATTCGAAACAAAAGTTTCGCAAAGGTTTCGAAGCTTCACAAAGCAGTGTTTCGAAAACAGCCATCACTAAGTGTGTTCAACTTGAAGCGGCGCTGCGCAGAACGATCGGTGTGACAACAACAAGTACCGCAAGCACGATTATGGAGCTTTTCTACTGCGTGGTACTACTCGGCTCGGCTCGCTTTACTTTCGGTTTGCTTTTCCACTGCAGTTAGTACCGCTTCAAAGTGGGTGGGATTATAGGCTGATCGTTATAGTTGCTCTACTGCCGTGGATAAGCTCCCCGTCTACCAACGAGTCTGCACCTCGTCTACGGACCTCGATACAACCATTTTTTTTTTCAAGTTGTGTGCCACGGTCGTTTAAAACAAGTCATTTCGTGAACAAATGATACTGCAGTGGCTGTTACTGACTATTTAAATCTAGCGGGTTTGGTGTCTCGTGTTTCAAATCCAATGATGCTGGTAGTGACGATTCTCTCTGACCAATCAGTGATCTGCAGTGATTACACGTCACATTTAGTATCGGTATGGCTCGCTTGGAAACACAACCGAGGTGGTACTATTTAAGTGAGCCGTAAAAAGCTGTACCGTACCATGCAGTGGAAAAGCGTCATTAGAGACCAGACAAGCTTTCGAATCATGCTCACGTATATGACATATTCACCAATCGGCCTGCTCAGCGCCGCTTCAAGTCGAACACACCTAATCACCCAGACACTGCCGCTTAAAGTACCACCGACATGTGAGAAGTGGTGGTACGCAAGATAAAGTGAAGGTACACTAAAGATTAAATAGAAGTGCCGGTACTGGCCTACTTCGAGCACTGGAATAAGTGAAAAATCTTGTTAAAAATGTTATAATTGTCATACAAGACATTTCAACATTCAAGAGATATGAGTCTGTACACTATGTCACCTTTATTTATATAGCGCTTTTACAATGTAGATTGTGTCGAAGCAGCTTTACATTGATAACTGGTACATAATTTTGGCTGCACAGCAGCTCCTAAATAGTGTCAATGCAGGCAGATCAAAGATACTGTTGATTATCAAATGTCAAGTCAAATGTCAACAGGGGGCTTATACTTTTACCTTTTATCATTAAAATGCCAATCCAATAGTTTACTTTTAATCAAATTCCCATCTAAATTATCTAAGTCCTGGTAGGTGCTAGACACAGGTTGAATGCATGTCTGCATTTGATTCAACTGGGAAGTTCAGCTGGGTCTATCCTTCTTTCTTTTAAAATGATTGTTGATGTTATCCCTGAGTCTTTGCTGATGTTATTAATAGTTGTTTTCATTACATAAATGAAGGCATGTCCCTCTCCTTGCCCATTACCTAAATCTACAAATTATCGTATTAATGCTACAGACCCATGTTTGGTTTGAACTGCATGGTTAATTCTTTTAGTTAAATATTTTGCTCCTTTTGCATGAATTTACTTGCCATTAACCACAGCCCTTGTGTGCCATAAAAGAGATTGTGTAGGTGTCCATTTTGAGTCTCATATAGTAATGCACTGTGAGTCCATAAAAGATCCCAATTTCTTTTACAGACACAGTTGCATGTACAAGTATGTGGACATTATAAGGCACTTAGCATACAAAGACTCAAAACAGCTCACAAATGCTTTTAAAAGGCCATCAGCTGTGTCATGTTTTGGGGGTAAAATTGAATCTTGAAGGACAAAGTATGTGGCCTGTATTAGAAGTTGTACCAAGACTTTGTATTTGGAGTCATAGCATAGTCATTTGGCGACAAACACCTAATATGCCATGCATATAATCATATGCAAATCCATCAACCATGTTAAAAAATATCAGCAGCATTAGAGGAGATGACCTTTTACACCATTTATGTATGTTCCAGAATCAACAGCTTTACAGCCATGCTCTCCATAAGTTAAACTGCACGACATTCTGTACCGCACAACGAACCACCAAGTCACAAATGCAAAGCAAACTGTAAACACAGAGTATTGATTTTTCTTCCTTCCACTGACACGGCAAGCCTCGATTTTCAAGACTTCACATTTTATTAACAAATGATTGTATAAACAAGTTAATTTCTGTCTTTCTAGCCACAAACCAATGACATGCTTTGCCCTCAAATTATTAAGGACCTAGTTTATTGTGACTTGAAGTGGCCAGATGTAAAAAGGAGGTTTGAAAATTGGAACCATTTCCTGACATCGAAATATTCATAAATTTTGGGTCATTTAGTGCAGGGTCACAAACTACCAGGAGTTCACCAACCGTTTGGAAAACCCTGAACAAAGCAAACCTCATTATTTACATGACCGAGGGGGCTAAAAAAAAAACATGGGTAAATAGATTTTGCAGGGGTAAAGCAGTGTTTCTTATTCTAAACCTTTTAGCCAAAAAGTCAACCTACAATTTAATTTGGACATGGCTTGATTTCATCATTTCGGTGTCTTTTGAAGTGACATGGGAGCAAGTTCACTTTCACATAGGCCTATAGTTTGCAGATTTTAATTTTATTTGACTAAGTTTTCAGAAAACTGAAATGCAAAAAGATGCAGTATGTGCTAATGAATGAACCATCACTTTTAATCAAAGAAATAATATTGCATGCACCAACATCTGCAACCCAGAGATGTTACTTTTTGCAAATGTTTAACAATCAAAGCCACATACACTGAAGAAAACAAATTACTGAAGTTTAATACTGGCTACCTTTTGTAAAACATTTTTGAAACATTTTTTTGTTATGGTGCATTTCAAGTATTCATGGATACAAATCAAATGGAAAAAAAGGAAGTACCTTTCAGAGTACATTATAAAAATGCTTCTCTTTAAAACGAACTAATGCATCAAACAAAACTATGAAATTGGCAATTGTATTATTAGAAGTTTGGCAAAACAACAACAACATACAGTTCATTTTTTCCTCTAAAAAATTGTCAATATCTGTATAATGAAATCTCATAAGATCTACGACAATAAGTATGAGATAAAATCAAGTGCCACCTATCAAATTAGATATTTAAAAATGAATCAGTTGCTGGAACTGAAAGGAAATTCTTACTGTAAAATTATTTTTGATCTATGTGAACATCCTTCATCATAGCTTCACAGCTGCACAGTATGTAATTAACATGCACAATTTCAGTGACATAAACAAAAATAAGACAAAACAATGCTCAACAATTAATAACAGTATGCTTATTTAAATATAATTACACAAACCTTGGCAGTAATTCTTTAGATATTGACTTAACACTACTCAAGTGACGTCCTTTTTAATGGTCTCTCTCATTGGGGGTAAAAACTTAAAAAAAAAAACTATGCAGTAGTGCAACTTATATCTAGCAGGGCCACAGTGTTTTGTTTCAGTTAACTTGACTTAGATTTCTATGCACAGTATTTTTGTCAACAAATTTTTCCAACAGACAAATGCAAATGAATTTGTAAAAGAGGAAAGATGTCACATTATGTATAATAGCACGGTTCCCTTGCTGTTATACACAAAACAGCAAAATACATTATAAAGTGCACTAAAACGGTCTCCTGAATAGATTTCATTAATAAACTAAATTAATATTATATTTTGCTCTTTCAAACTTAATGTCACCACCATGTGTGACACATCTGTGACTGTCAGTGCCATTAAAAAAAAAAAAAACATTTGACAAAGTAAGCAGCTCTCAGTTGTGCTAATCAATGAAAATTCCAATATAATTTACTGTACAGACAAAATACTAGAAACACTGAGCCACTGCAACTTCAGCATCAAAGTGTAAAGTTCCTTCTAGTGAACAGTGTGAGGATACTACAGTAATGCTCTGCAGGTGCAGCCACATGACATGAGAAATGTTGATGTCGTCATATCAAATATGGTCAATAAAACTTCCTGCTACATAGCCAGAAAGGTCTTCATATATAATTTGGAGGCACTATGTCTGCAGGAAACATTAACAACCTCTATTTCAGTTGGAATGTCTTTGACGGGGTGAAGTCTGCCAAAGCCATAGCACATCTTGTCAAGGGGTAAGCCATGGACCCTCTTTTGTTCTTCTGACTTTGTGTCCTATCTTCTGAAATGCAGATGGGTTCAATTCTACTTCTGCCCTGCTTTAGTGAGAGAAAAAGTTAAAAGTTAGAACAGCAGAAACTATGTTTTGCTCAACCGAGGAGCAGAAAGTTAGCATGCTTGGAAATGTTGAAGATAGTGTGACACTAGATGAGAAAGGATGAACAGAGACTATGAAGAAGTGAAACCAACACTGAAAAGAAGTGATAGTGACAGTAAAAGCACATTTGGCACAGACAGGGAGATTCCTAGAACAGGTACCTTTTTCCACATAGCACTTTCCAATTAATCAAAAAAAAAAAGAAAAAGAAGAGAGAACTGTGGAATGTTTATTTTCTGGCTGCCATGAATATATCTCATCACACAGGACCTGTTCTATAATTTCCTCCTTACAGACCCACAGGAATTGAAATGCTAGTCTATGCCATTCATTCATACTACAAGACATCTACTTGCATCATACAAAAATAACTATTGTGTGGTGGTTTTCCTGAAACGTTACCATGCGAGTATGCTAATGTTCAACTCTCTCTCTCAGGCCAATGGACTTTAAGCAGCAGAACACAAATACAAAAACATGCATCTATCTCTTTCACCATCTCGCAGACACTCACTCGCTCTCACACTGACCTGCAATGTACTTTGCTCCAATTAACATAAACATGCTACCCAGAATGTAAAAGCCCAAGGGTACACTACTGAAGATACTAGTCTCCTCTGTTGGTTGTCCAGAACACAGGTCCATGTCACGCAAGACAGTGAAAAGAAAGAGAAACAAGTGGGACAATTAAGTAACTACTGATTTTGTGAAACTGAAAAACTAGTTACTTCTCCTGGAGATTTGCTTTACTGCAGAGTTTAGTTCTGCCTGAACCAGGTAATCAATAACTTTCCAGAAAAGTAGATCTCCAGAAAGAAAGACTTTGTACCCCTGCTAAAAAACAAAAAAAAAAACAAACAAAAAAAACTTTGTGTTCTTGCAAAATTCTGAACATCCTTGACTTTGGAAATTTTGGGTCAGTACCTCTGGTTATTGATTACTACAAACCCTACATCAATCTTTGACTACTGTTGTGGGCCTGGTTGTATTCCCCCCCCTTTTGGAAATAAAACATTGAAACAATGTGCAAAAGAGATCAGATCATTTTCCAGATTTTCAAAACATTGACATGCATGTATTTACTGAACATGCAATTACTGAATTATCTGCATTTGCAGAGAGTGTTTCTTTGATTATTTGATTGATCAAATTTCAAACTAAAAAAAAAAAAAAAAAAAAAAAAANGAAAAACCCACACACACCATTTCCATTATTGACTGGCTCAGTGGTTTCCCAATTCATAGCCCTCTGTACAGCTTTCTTCCAGCGAGCATATCGTAGTTCACTCTCTGTGTGTATAAAACAAATATGTCCGTTTCATCTACAGCTAGAATGCTAATCAACGGTTAATTATTACACACATTAAAACACAACGTTATAGCCTGGAAGGTTCCAAAGCATTTGTCAGTATTACATTGAACCATGTTACAAACTAAATAAACAATGAATTTTATGCAAAAACTATATATTGTACATACAATTTACATTATAGTTATGAGCTGTAGTGTGTTGGATTTTAGATTTCTTTACCCTCTGGGTTGATCTGAGGTTCAAATTTTTCTGAAGTGACCTCTGTGAGATCTTCTGGGTTCAGGCTCCATACACTGACCCCCTCAGCTGCTCCTGCTGCCATGGCAGCACCCAGAGCTGTGGTTTCAGGCATGGATGGCTTTACTGTAAATAAATACAATTTAAATTCGATATCTGCACATTTCTAAGTGTTTATGTAGATCCTTATGTACAGACGCACATGTAAATCAATAATATTTAATCCTTTCAAAGAGACCCTTTGTATGAAAATGTGCATCTTACCAACTGGGATACACAGTATGTCGGCCTGCAGCTGCATCAGTAACCGGTTGGACGTCATGCCTCCATCAACCTGGAGCTGAGACAGATGAATACCACTGTCCTGGTTCATTGCATCCAGAATCTGAAACAAATTTTAGCATCCTTTAACACCGCACAAAAACTTTTTTTTTGTCACTCACAACATACACTGCTCAATTTTAGAAACACACCTCTATCCTTAAGACTGTAAAAATAAGCAAGGGATAATGTACAGTAAAATAGACCGTACAAAAAAAACCACAACATGGTGATCAGGGCATGCAATTTGTGGCTGACTACATTATCCTGCTAATTACACATCCATTTACAAATCAAATGAAGATGTGAGTTGAAATTATTTTATTAGTTTTTAGAGACCACAGAAACGCTTTGGACAAACGGTTAATATTCACCCATCAGAATTTATTTTTTAATTAGGACATACAATCACGCAGACCCATGCTAATTCATGGAACATACCTCTCGTGTCTGGAAGCAGACAGCTTCGAGTGCTGCAAAAGCCAAATGACTCCTATTGGTGAACTGTGTTAGACCACAGATGATTCTATTGTATGCAAGAGGCAGAGGTTCAATGTTATATATTTCATGTAATAACACACAGCACTGCAACTGGACTTAAAGGAATAAAAAAATGCATTAATATCACAAGCATTCTCACATGATAAAATTTGCAATAGGATTTCTCTTTTTATAAAAATCTAATACTCATTATACTCAGGCTTTAGTGTTTTTATGTCATTTACAGAGATCAGCTGAAAACGATCTTTTAAATGGATGGATCAGTTACTCACCCTCTGGCACTTGGTTCCCAGTATGGTGCATATAATCCAGAGAACGCAGGGACAAAATAACAGCCATATGATGTTCCAACATCAGCAGCTAACTTTTCTAAGGTGAAAAATGAAGTGTTTATACTGCAATATTCCAAAACTGGGTAAAATGCTTTTGTACTGTGTATAAAAATAATTTTTATAAAAACACACCAAGTTCTGTAGAGGTCTGGATAATTCCAAGGTTATCCTTTAGCCAACGCACAACTGCTCCTGCAATGGCAACAGAACCCTAGAAAAGAGCATTGCAGATGAATAAGGTTAAAGGATTGGCTATAAATCACAAAGTAATTGTAAGAAATTAATAGAATTTTTTTTATGTTTTAGAGGTGGAATAAAAAAAATTGGCCAGTTCTAACAACTGTCATGTAAACAACAGGGATGCACTGATCAGTTATTCATTATTGGTGAAGTCAAGTCACCTTTATTTATATAGCGCTTTATATACAACACAGACTGTTTGAAAGCAGCTTTACAGTGATAACAGGAAAAATGATTCAATGATGCAAACAGTTCATTTCAGCTGTACAGCAGCTCTAAAAGGAAATAGTGTCATTGTTCAGCTAAAGTCACTTGAGAGAACCTTGGGTCAGAAAATCAAATTGTGGATTGGGAGCATTCAAATATTTCATTTTAAAAAATTACTGTGCACCCAAGTTTTTTATATGATTACTTTTGCTGCTGAATTATCCACTCAGTTTATAATATATTTTTGTTGTATATTACGATTATATATTTTTATTCATTTGTTGTCTTTATCTATAATGAACTAGTGTGCATTTAGTGGACTGTGTTTAACACATAAAAGAGTGATTATCAGTTCCACACGCACAGAGGTATATATATTCTACAATGATAAAAGAAAAAAAATGCATTGGTATCAGATCGGTATCAGCTGATATTCAGAATTTGCGTATCAGATCAGTTATGAAAAATGGTATCAGTGCATCCCTACACAATACATGAATATTGCTTGGTAAGAAAAAGTCTGCCAGGAACATAATATGTAATGACAATTATATTATGTAAAAACAATGGCAACATTTAACAACATTACCTCTAGTGCATAGCAGGCTGGCTTGTCACGCCCTAGTTTATATGCGACCGTTGTCAGAAGTCCATGGTCCGACATTACAGGCTTCAAAAAAACAAAACAAAACAATGGCAGATTAAATAAAAAACACAAACAATGTGTTTTAAAAGCTATATGTAAACTGAATACCTTTGTTCCTACATTCTTAAGAAGGAAACAACCAGTCCCATAACTGTAAATAAAAAAACAACATAAAAACTTACATATTTGAGCATCTTAATTCAGTCTCAAACATTTTTGCATGTTGACACATTAGGCTGTGTGGAGAGCAACAGAATCTGCTCAGTGATACTGCTGCCTATGAAACATAAAAGGCAGATTAACAAATTTAAATCATACGTATTTTTGGCTTGTCCATCTTTGAAGCACATCTGTCCAACCAGTGCAGCAGACTGGTCACCAAGACACTGTAAATTAGATGCACGACAGAAAGTATTGTGAATTTCTGTTATCCTTGAGGATCTGAAGACAACATATTTTATCATAAGTTATCCAACTTGAAAAAATAATCATGACAATGTATATAACACACACAATCAAAAGTTAAGAGATACTGGCTGAATTAGAGGAAGACAGAAAGAAACAGTAGTTGTTCTAATAAAAATCTAATAATCTTACCCCTGATATGGGGACACCAGTTAAAGGGCCAGATTTCTGTAAGAAAAAATTTTTAAAAAGTAAAACATTAGGGGAAGACTTTAATAATGTACAAATAAATTTAATAATTAACATGCATTACACCACCCCTGCTTAATGGCAAAACTCTAACACTTGAGTCAGAGTAAAATTAATAGTCTACTTTCTAGAGGATATGAGGATCTTTGGCCTGTCAAAATCATCTGCAGCTGTGTGTTCTAAGTATCTTCTCTAGACATACCCCACAAATGGTTAAAACCACACA
The DNA here is from genome assembly GCA_003731715.1 of Anabarilius grahami. Taxonomy (NCBI): domain Eukaryota; kingdom Metazoa; phylum Chordata; class Actinopteri; order Cypriniformes; family Xenocyprididae; genus Anabarilius; species Anabarilius grahami. Next base: position 275,235 of record RJVU01072345.1, read on the forward strand.
GAGGAAACAGTGACTCTACAAGTTTGTGTTGAAAACAGAGTAATTGAGCAGCTTCATTTTCATTACTGCAACTCAAGATGGTGTGTCCTCATCCATAGAGAGAGAGAAAAAAAAAAGCAGCAGCCAACAAAGAAGAGGACCACAACCAGAACACCAAGGCTTGGTTTCACAGACAGGGCTTAGGCCAAGACAGGATTAGGCTTTATTTCAATTAAGGTATTTAGGTAGCTTTTATAAACATACCCTAGAAAAAACATTACTGGTGTACATCTTGAGACAAAACAACAGCTCTGACATTTTTTTAAATATGTCAGTGCAAGTTACTTTCAGTTAAAACAGCTCAAACATGCATTTTAGTCTAGGACTAGCTTAAGCCTTGTCTGTGAAACCGGGGGTATATGAAAAAGCTCCTAAACTGGCATAAACTTTAAGAGCTGTCGGAAAGGATAGGCAGTGCACCAGGCATCAAGCCAAAACACAGTGGAAAAACAATTAAAAACATCCGGTCCATTTCCAATAAGACCCCAACTATAAAATGCATTTATAACCAAAATAAGAAAAACATGTTTGCGCCATATTGGAAATGCACCAAATTCTGTGATGACAACATGACACAGCAAAGTTGTCTCAGACATGACAGTGTGTGGACAACTAGAGAATACTCACCAGATTAGAGCTGATTTTCTATCAGTCAGCCCAACGAGATCACAGGACAAAATATAATCATGATAAAGAGGGACATACTAAAATTTTCAAAGGGTGAAATGACTGCTCCACAGCAAAGTTCAAATTTGGATGGAAAGCATTTTTTGGGCTTGTGGATTTTGTGTATGTACAATTAAAGTACAAATGGAAAAAGTTACTGTTTGACAAGCACTGCTCTGGAGCAAAGATCATTTCTCTCTTGCACAGCATGCAAAGAAATATTTATATTGGACCCTGAGTAGGACACATCTGAAAGTAGTGTGACATTTTCACACAACACAATCCTAACAACGCATTATGTAACATAAATACAGAAATCCATTCTCTCTTAGGTGGTCAAACACTTACCATCAAACCATAAATCTCTGAAGAACTTCTCACTTTTGGCAGAATTTCCATTGGTATATCAAAATATCTATTTAAGAAATATATGTTATAAAAATATATTAAGAAAGGCTGGAATTGGTGAAGGCTGGAAGACAGAGCCAGTCTGCAGTTTTTTGTTTTTTTCCAGATTTTTTTCAGATTTTGCAGAAAACTCAGTGATACCCAGTTGTTTACTGTATGGTGGCCAGTTTTTCTCTGTAACCATTTACATGTTCAGATTTTTAAAGTCATGTAGTGTATTCCAGCCTTAATGGGATACTCCACGCAAAAATTAAAATCAATAATTTACTTACCCTCATGTCTTCACTGAATTCTTTTTAACTATAAACCTAGCCTTCGACAAACTGTCATATGCAGGTTCATGAGAGCATCGTAAAGCAATTCGTCAGGACGCTGTAAAGCGTGACTTAAATGTGTTCTGAAGCTCACACCAGAACCACAGAGAACATCACTTCTAGAGTGAGTTTCTGTACATTTGTATTATTTGGACTCACAGAGATAGATTATTTTTCTAAAAATCTTCTTTGTGCAAGAGATAATGATAAGAGAATTTTAATTCTTTTGTGGATTATCCCTTTAAGTTACATTCTTTTTGACATCTGCATATGCAAGTTAGTTTTACTCCAGAAATATTTATAAAAAACTGTATGTATGCATATATGTAATTACGTGCAGAGCTCTGGATCCCAGTCCAGTGTGTGAATATTGAAGAGCATGGTCCGGCTGGCATTGGTGACATCTGTGCAGTGAACACCTCCCTTCTTCCCCCCTGTCAAGCACTGAAAGTAAGGGGTTATCACCTATTATTTACACAAGTTTAAATATTTACATCATCATCACTTCATACTAATCAGAGCCAATGGAATTAATCCATGAATAAATGCTTGAGTTTATTTTGCAGTATCATTAAGCATGAGAATTATTATTTAGAAGCCTGACGACATTGGACTACCACAAAGCCATGCACTGATTTCTTCTTTTACCCTTTAACCCCGAACTCATATACACAACAACTATAGATTGCATTAGAGATACCTCACTGCCACTGCTCTTACCCAGATAAGCCAGGAGTCAACAGTTCCAAACATTGCCCTGTGGGAGAGCACAGCTTCATGGACCTTTTCCACATTATCCATCAACCAGCGTAACTTCACTGCGCTGAAGTACGTGCTGATGGGGAGGCCAGTCTTGTGCTTTATGAGGCAAGATAAGAAATAACAAGTATTATTAAAGAATATAGATATACAAAAATGGTATACTTTTCTTACTTATAAATGGAAGAAACTGCAACGCGCTATATGGAGGAATACGTCCTGTCTTCAAATTAAAAAAGCCAATGGCCAATTCGTACAGTCAATCACTGCAGCTGCCGTTAGAAGCGCCAGTTCCCATAGAAACCTGAGACTCCTGCTAAAGACTGCACATGTGCATTGGCTGGTCTAGCCTGAAAAGTTTGCTTTTTCCAATGCTATTTGAGCATAAGAAACAGCATTAATGGGACATTTATGTCAGATTTTGCTGCTGATTTGAAATTTTATTTGTGAGTTCGTCAAGCAGTTTTTGATATTTCAGGATTCCCCCATTCAACTTGGTCTCGGATGCCCGAAATAGCTGCCAGGAGGCGTTGCAAACTTTGACATAAATTCATTTGAAAAATAAATAAATAAATAAATAAAATAATCAGCATGGGCCATACTGAAGTGCTAGTCCCTTTTCTTTTTAAATAGTCAATAGTGTGACTTAGCTTTTATCAATAGCTTTTGACTTAGCAATGGCATAGACTTAGCACAGTTGTATTAAAAAATATGAAACTGTTACTAACAAAAAAATATAATTTTTAGTAGTGGTTATGATGCGTGGTGAAAAGCTTGAAATTTATGTTGATGCATGGCAATGGAAAGACATCAATAAAACAGCTTGTAAACAATATGCCACGAAGCATTACTTTTACCTCAGGCAAGTCATTCAGTTTCCACAGCTTGTCAGTTCGCCAGAGAAATGAAATTTTTCGCTAAATATATGCACTATATTAGCCTATATATTCATTATATTTTATTTAACCTGTTAGTGATGTCTTGATTATTTAATGTATGTTTAAATAAATCTGTCATGAAAATGATAGCCACTGTGTAAATGATTATATTTCAACAACAAGTTGGAGTAAAAACATAATTTTATAATTAGATTTAGAAGTTAATGCAAAAACTGCCATATGTGCAGTTTACATGTTTGCATATAATTTGTTATTTGAGTGTTGATTATTATATCTAAAAAAAAAAATAAAAATAAAAAAAGCAACTGAATTGAGGCTAATAGTTTGGGCTCTGTTAACCTTTAATATTAAAGTAATGTGCAAGTAAGGACTCCCAATATAGTTTACAGCATTCGCAGAGTTAATTATAATTGAATTCATTTAAAGACAGAGACACAATTTATTCAGTAAACTACTGTTTAATAAAAAAAGCAATTTTATGTTAAGTAGTTTTCTCCCCCTGCTGTACCGAACTGTGACTTGAAAACCAAGGTACGCATTGAACCGTCAGTTTTGTGTACCGTTATACCCCTATTGAAAATGATTTTATATAATAATGGATTGTAGATGTAGCTGTTCAAGTCTTGTTTACTGAAACACTGGCACTGGCACTCTCACCTTGAGGTGGTTTTTATTCCTGCCAGGAGTTTTGTTGATGAGTCTTTCTACTGTGGACTGGGTCCTCAGATCAAGCCAAACTAAACACATCCAAATAAATTAGGAATTATTGGGTTCTTTTATTTTTTAATAGATTCGGAACTGTAAAGCAATAGATACAATCTCTGATAAAAGTGCTATTTATATATAAAAGTAAGGCAATGTTACTTACCTATAGCATTGTAAAGTGGTTCCCCTGTTTCCTTGTCCCAAACAAGGGTGGTTTCCCTCTGATTTGTCACCCCAATGGCTACACAAATTAAAATAAGTGAAGAAATTTAAATAACCAAGAGAGTGTAATAGCAGGTGCATGGAGAAATAGCAGGTTGTTCTGGTACCTTTTATGTTCGAGATATCAATGTTGAGCTGGGTCAGTTTCTCACAGGTCCTGTCCATACACTCATATACAGACTGAAGAATCTCTTTTGGATCCTCCTCCACCCAGCTGAGAACACACAATAAATCCCTTTAAATGTCAGACCTGCCACATGAAACTTGCATAAATCTTAAATACAGCACACTGAACACAGTTGGCAGATGAAATCATTGCCACCCAAGTGAACGGAAGAAATCCTATTCAGCTCATCTAGAATAACAGCATGAACAAATAGTGAACTTGTGATTCGAATCACAAGTTGTACTATTACTATATTGCATAATGCATTGCCACATTGAATCAGCATGTGTGACAGAAAGGACACAATACTCACCCCTCTTTAGGAAAGCTCTGTTTAATCTCAACCTGATGGTGGCTGAGAAGCTCTGCAGTTTTTGCATTGAAAACCTACAATTAAAAGAAGAGAGAAATATGGCAAGTCTGCAGTGCTTCAGCAACATTCCATAACAAGAAAAAGAATGAATTAAAACCCCTTATGAAACATCTTGCTCATTCAGAAATGTCAGATGAAATGGTCCAAAATGGCACTCAAAGGTTAACCTATTTTAACGTAGAAAATTTACTTCTTACTAACTTATTCTTTTATTTATTTATTTTTTTTTTGATGACATGAGTCAGTTATGTGTGCATATTTCCTGCAGATGGCCTGACCAAGATTTTTCTTCCAAACTGCCACAACCTCAACTTAGAGAAAGACAGAAATCACAGGTATAAAAACTCAATGTTTTGGAGAAAGAATACCAGAATAGCATTTCCCTGACCTAATCTGACTTGTACCTGCTACATTTTAGTGTGGTATTGCAGTCATTTGTCAGTAATGTTGAAAACCGGAAATTCCAGCTATTACAAAAGGCATTAATCACAGAGTTTTATTTCATTCTAAGCTTTTCTGTTGAGTAACAATTCCCGCCACAACATTTTAACAATATGAGTAATGTTTGTTAGGCCGTGGAGTTACAATCACACCCTATTTTAACACGACCACACATTCTTATATTCATCTTTGTCTTCCTAATGGACAAAACAAAAGCACAAGGCACAAAGAAAAGAAATCAAATTGCTTTGTGCACCATTAGTGTCATGACCTTGTCAGATCTAATGTAGGCCTATGTAACATATTAGGCCCACAGTAGGCAACAGTAACATATTAGGCCCACAACAGGCAACAGTAACATATTAGGCCCACAACAGGCATCAGTAACATTTTCTAACAGATCACAAGACAGATTAAAATAAAGGATGAAAGGGGTTTTTAATCTTTTAGCCATGGACCCCCAAATATGATCCTCCCCATTTGAGGGACCCCCTTCCTAAAATTTAAAAGGCATCTATATAGTTTCTTGTATAAAGATCAAATTTGTACTGTGAAAAAAATAAAATAAAAAAAATAAATCATACTAAATAATGTCAAAATATTATTTTGAAAATGTTAAGTTACATTATTAGGGTACATTCATTTAAATAGGGACACATTTTGCCATTCAGATGACTAGGAAAAATGTCCCAATTATCCTGAATTAGCCTTTTATTTTTTTTACTACTCATTATAGCCTAGTACTGTACTGTTAGATGTATTAATTAATTTACTTATTTTAATCTACTTTTTATTTATTTGTCTATTTTATTTTTTAAATTATTAAAAAAAAAATTACATTTATTTATTTACATTTTTTTTCTAAACATTTCCACCGCCCTTTAAAAAGTTGGCATGTTCAAAAAACATCATAATTACAACTGTCATATTAGAGTGGGAATTGAAACTTAGTTTTAAGCAAAACATTTGAACTTGGTAATGCTGCTCAAATCCAAACATTGTGTAACTGGGTAAAACAAGTTTAGCAAGTTAAATTGCACAGAGAACCAGGAATGAACAGCATCTGGGCTGAAAGTGTTCACTCGCCTAGTGTCAAAATATCCCGTCGGTTGCACTACAATAATTATTTTCAGACACAAGCATCGAGTAAACAGAAAGCTAACTAGAAAGATTCAGCTAATGTTCAATTGTCATCACACGGAAGACTAAGCAGAACCAGAACATGACAGCTGATTCAGAACTCATGCTGAACCGGCTTCAGTATCTTTATCTGCCGGCAGCAAATGTTGGCAAGGGCACGGAGGACTCTACATTCTCTGGATGTATGCGAGCCACTTCAGTAAACTCCACCACAACCAGATGACATGTCCTTAAGATGCGACTTACCAGAAAACGTGTGGAACTCGTGCCTTGGTCGATAGCAGCTACGAGGGGGCCAAGCATGATTCTGTTCGACGATGCAGCCATTGTACTGTTCATTGAATTAGTGAGCGTGAATGACCACAGAAGCCAAAAGTATAACACTGGACACTCGCCTCACTGATCTGCGCTCCGCCCCCTCTCCCGCTCAGACTTCTGTGCGGCACTGACGCCATGATGATGACGTAACACACGCCCGTATGGGAGGAGAGTTTTTCTAAGGAACATCAGTCTATCCATCTATCACACATTGAAATCTAAACTTTTTATTATAGTGAAATGTAATAAAATGACAAATTGTACAGATGCAATAAATTATGTAATATATGTATTATCATATAAATAATACAAAGAGTGCCTTTTACTGCACTAAAGCCAAAGGCTATGTTCTTGGCTACATTCACACTGTCAGTCCAAATCCGATTTTTTGTGTATGAGATTAGAATCTGATCTAAAATGATTGATGTCCATATTGAGTACTGCAACGGTGAACATAACCAAGTAGTTGTTCCTGGATCAGCATCTTTGTTGATCCTTGAACAACATTCCAATCAATCAATCAGATTTGAGGGACCCGTTTACAGTTTATGTCACGTTTAGGTTTACAACCAAGGGTTAGGTGCTTCTACATCAGTGTCAAGGGTAGGGGTTTAGGGGTAGTGATGTGGTTAGGACTACATTTTAAAGGCCCACTGAAGTGCCTTGAAACGCGCAGCATATTGCTAAATCCCAGACAGATCGGAATTTGGATTTTCTGTCTGGAACGCCACTCAAAGTCGGACATTTGGGGTGTGAACTCAAGGTACATCGATCAACCCCAACCTCAGCAAAATGCGCCATTTATTGACGTAACTTCTAAGATGTCGGCAAGTAAAAACATTAAGTTTATGTAATGATACCTTTGTTTTTGCTTTTCGTCTGCTGTTTTCAAAGTGATTTTGTGTTATTTTTATTCTGTTTTTGCCATAATTGACAGAAAAACACAATATGCTCTCGTTGTGAATGGCGACATCATGTCGTTACCATGTGAATGTGACGTGTGATGACTGGAACTCACTGAGGTCTGAAGGGGGACATTTAATTTGGGACATTCCCAGGTCCAACCTCATCTGGAATGCAGCATTATATTCAATGTGTTACTAAAAACAGGAAGACAGGGCGGGACATATTGAACATCTCCCCCCCTTTTTTTAAATAACCAATAGTGTTTTGTTTATATCACAGCTCGGTCAGAGCCGCTGAGCTTGGTAAAGCCGCAGTTTCCTCCTAACCGTTTCTCCTCCAAAAATCTTCCATTATCGCTTTATAAATATAGCATTCTGTGCAGACTTCAAATGGGTCTGATACATTTTCTGTTCTGCGCCAACTTGCGCATATGATCCGCTCTGTACTATCTGGACCAGAGCAGACTGTGTGCGCGCTGCAGCGGTTCGCAAACATGAAATCAGACTTCATTCGCACCAATGGAAAGCACATTTACTCTGTCTGAATCGTTAGGGTGTTTTCACACTTGGTCCTTTTCAGGGGTCTGAGCACGGTTCGCATGATTTTTTGGCCCATATGTGAACATTCCAAATGATCTGCGGTTCGATTTCATCTTACAGTGCGGTTCGCTAAAAACACGCAATCTGAACACAAACCGCTCTGGACTCACTTGATTTTTCCGTTCGCAAATTCCAATTTGGTCATCAGATGCCTCCGTACAAATCAGCTGTTCATCATGGCTGCTTCTTCTCTCAGATCTCTACAAATTATTCATTCACAACATACACTCCTTCCAAACCGTGTAAGAGAGACGCGCCTGCATGCAATTTTAATTTTTTTGGTTTTACGAGCGCATGCACAGAAAACCAGCTGTCACAGCATGTGTACTAAAATGAATGATCTGTAGCGTCTTATTGCGTTTAAAGTGTCAAAACACTCTGATTCTATGTTCACATAAACAGGCTTTGTCTTAAGTGAATGTATCTGGAAAAGAAATCGTCTATGTTTATCAGTATATTGGATCCATGCATTAGTTCTTAAAGTGACAGCCTAATAAAACAATCAGTAGAATCAGTATAGAAACATTTTATTGATACAGTGAAGAATATGTAGTTTTATTTTTTCATTTGACTATTCATTTTTTTACTTGAATGCTGGTTTAGGTATACCTACTGTACATGGAAATTTTAAAGCAGTTTATCTTTTATTGTATTTGTCCAATTATAAATAAATGTTATTTACAAAGATGGATGTGTGAGAATACGGATGTAATATTGCAACAAAATGTATATTTTTGTGCAAAAGATAAACAATTTAAGCTCATTCAAGAGCATTTGTAGCAATGTCATTTTACAAAATCATTAATAATAATAATAAGCTTTACAAACTGTAACGCGCTGGTTGTGTAATTACACACGAAGATGTGTATAAACTGGTTAACTTTAATAATCCAAACAGGTCCGATCCAACAGAGAAGCAGCAACACAACCATAATAGATATGAGACCAGACAAAGACACACCAACAGAACTGAACTTATATACACAGATGATTAACTCAAATGATTAATAGCTGTGATGATAAGTGCAGTGTCCATGGTGACTGATTGTGGCGGGAAAACAGAACAAAGGAACACATGTGACTGATGAAAACAAACAAACTGAAAGTCCATGTGGTGTGAGTGTATAACACAAACAAATTTCTTGATTAGTGAGGCACATACAATATAAGGGTGTTCCCTTTCGATACTTCACTCGTACTGCGTATGGGGGAAAAGTCTCCCTTTTTCCCCGCTACCGAAGCCTTTTCAATAACGCAGTGCAACTGCATCGTCATTGGTTCACTCATTGTAAGTCGTTGAACCAATGACGGCGCGGCTTGGCTGCGCAGCCTATGGCGAGAGAGCGCAAACTTTCCCGCGCCGAATTGGGCGGGGCAAAGCCCTATATAAGTGAGCAATTCGCCATAGGCTATTCAGTCCTTTCTCCTTCAGCGACGACTCATCTTCTCTTCGCTGATCCTCGCCGAAGCCTGCTCGCCTGGAAGAAGCTCGCCGCCTTGGAAACAGCTCTGCCGCCGTCGAAGAGGCCCTGCAGCGGACCTGCTGGATCGCCGGACTCGCAGCGCCTCGCCCTCGCCGACTGCCGCCTGCGCGCCGTCGACGAGCCGCCGCCTCCCGCTCCCGCTCCGGTCTCAGCGCGTCTCCTGCCGCCATCCGGCGCTTCTAGAGCCTTCCCCGCGGTTTACGACCGCTTCCAGAGCACTTTTCTCAGCGGTTTTCACCGCTTACGGTCCTCGCCGTTTAAGAGCCACTCAATCGCCGTTTTCACGGCGCCACCGGCATTTCCTAATGCCCCACCACTGCACTACGTGCAGGGCCCCTCTGCAGGACGCAGATGGCCATGGCGAGTGCGTCGGATGCTTGGGCAAGCCCCATGCGGATGACGCATTCACTGGGGGTTCATGCTCGCACTGCGAGTCCATGAGCCTGGCATCCCTTCGTTCTCGGGCCGCCTTCTTCAGGAGTGACACCGATCGCGCCCTCCTCTCGCCTTCCTCCCGCGAGCCGGCTAGGAAGAGACAGCGGGGCAGACCGGTTCAGCGCCCAGAGTTGAGCGAGCTCACGTCGGCTCAATGCCCGCGTGCCTCGCCTTCTCCCAGCAGAGAACAGTCCCCGGTTCTGTTTTCCCGTCCTGAACAACGTCCCTCAGCGGATGCGAGCGACTTTGTTTCATTCGGCGGATCGGATGACGAGCTGCCCGACGACTCCGTGTCCTTGGCAGCATCGGAACCCGAGCATTGGGTGGGCGAGTCGGACGACCCCGCCCCCTTGCCTCTGTTGGAACCTATTGATCACAGCGCGGGCATGGACGCCGAACTTTTCCGCGTCCTGTCCAAAGCCGTGGAGGAATTGGACCTCGAGTGGGCCCCGCTAGAGGAGCCATCGCAGAGGAGCCATCGCGAGTGGTTTCTCCCAGGTCGTCGCCAAGCCCCTCGACAGCGCTCGGCCCCGTTCTTTCCTGAGGTTCACGAAGAACTGGCCAAGTCGTGGCGCGCGCCCTATTCAGCCCGCCTGCACACTTCTCACAGGTCAGCCCTCACCTCGGTTGATGGCTCGGAGGAGAAGGGTTATGAGCACTTGCCACCCCTAGATGAAGCAGTGGCCGCTCACCTCTGTCCGCCCGCAGCTGTGGGATGGAAAACCAAGCGTTCCCTTCCATCCAAGCCCTGCAGGACCACTTCTGCCCTAGCAGGGAAAACGTACGCATCAGCGGGCCAAGCCGCTTCAGCGCTTCACTCCATGGCCATTTTCCAGGTCTTCCAGGCCAAACTTCTCCGCTCTATGGACGAGTCTGGCGTGGAGGAGTCCGCCTTCAGGGACCTCCGCGGCGCGACTGATTTAGCCCTGCGGGCCACAAAGGCCGCGACACAGGCCATTGGCAGGTCCATGGCCAGCCTGGTGGTGTTGGAGCGCCATTTATGGCTCAACCTGACGGAGATCAAAGACCAGGACAAGACGGCCTTCCTTGATGCTCCCGTCTCTCCGTCAGGGCTCTTTGGACCAGCGGTGGAAGGATTTACAGAGCGTTTCACAGCAGCACAAAAGTCTTCTCAGGCGATGAGACATTTTCTGCCCAAGCGCTCGAGCTCTGCGTCTGCTCCTAGCCGCCCCAGGCTTGCGCCGGCTCAGCAGACTAAGCCAGCCCCTTCTGCCTCCCAAGCTGCGCCACCCAAAGAGCACCGCCACCGCTCGCGCTCTTCTAACAAGCGCACGACCTTCCCGAGACGCCAGGGACCCCGGCCCAAGATTGTGCTGGACCCAGGGCCTCCGAAGTCGTCCTGATCAACCAAAAAGGAAGAGGATCGGGGTATGTCTCGCTACGGCTGGACCACCCCGAAAGCTCGCTCGTGCATGCTCCCCTCCGCCTCGTTTAACTCCGGGCGCGGGACTCATGCAGTGTGCTGTAAAAGGGCCCACACTTGCTGCGCCCTCAACAACCGCCGTTATCACGGCGAAAAATATTTTACACACTCCTCAAAAGAGCTTGTTTCTTCTTCTTCCCACATCGATGTGCGACCCCCCTTTACGCGGGCCGCCATCCGATGTCATTCTACCCCTTGCTACCCGGGCAGAGGCTTGGCAGGCCATCCCTGGAGTATCAAGTTGGGTTCTGAAAACCATAAGTCTAGGTTACTCGCTCCAGTTTGCCAGAAGGCCCCCGCGCTTCGGCGGGGTTATACAAACTACGGTACAACCGGACGATGCACACATCCTCCGGACCGAAGTTTTAACTCTTCTGAGGAAAGGGGCTATAGAAATAGTTCACCCTTCGCAGAGCGAGTCGGGCTTCTACAGCCGTTACTTCTTGGTTCCAAAGAAAGACGGCGGTCTCAGACCCATTCTGGACCTCAGGCTTCTGAATCTTTCCCTCATGAAGCGAAAATTCAGAGTGCTGACGCTGAAACAGATCCTCGCACAAGTATGTCATGAGGACTGGTTCTGCTCGCTGGATCTGAAAGACGCTTACTTTCACATCCAGATAGCCCCCCGGCACAGGCGATTCTTGAGATTCGCCTTAGAGGGTGTGGCTTACAAGTATACGGTCCTACTCTTCGGGTTGTCTCTAGCTCCTCGCACTTTCACGAAGTGCATGAACGCGGCACTCTCCCCTCTGAGACAGATGGGTATACGCGTTCTGAATTACCTCGACGACTGGCTCATCCTCGCCAGCTCGCGGGCAGAGCTGGAGCTCCACAGATCCATAATCCTCAGCCACTTGCAGTGTCTGGGTCTCAGGGTCAATTTTGCCAAGAGCTCACTGCTTCCCACTCAACGTATCTCGTTCCTGGGTGCAGTTCTCAACTCAGTCCGTATGAAGGCAGTAGTCTCGTCAGAGCGCGCTCTGACCATCCAGCAGCTCGCGGCTTCTATCAAAAACAAAGCCTAACTCCCTCTGAAGCTTTTCCAGAGGTTGTTAGGACTGATGGCTTCCGCCTCCCCTGTGCTGCAGCTCGGCCTGCTTCGTATGCGGCCTCTTCAGTACTGGCTAAAATTCCGGGTCCCTCCTTACGCCTGGCGGCACGGCCGCCTGCGTCTCAAGGTCAATCAGGCCTGCGTAGCAGCCCTGAAGCCCTGGACGAACCCCTCTTGGTTCAGTCTTGGAGTACCCCTGCAGGCGACATCACAAAGAACGGTGCTCTCAACAGACGCGTCCAACCTGGGTTGGGGCGCTCTGTGCGAGGGCAGCCCGGCCTTCGGCTCATGGAATCACGAGGAAAGCCGTCACTCAGAGCGACCCACATACCCGGAAAGAACAACCTGGGAGCAGATATGCTGTCCCGGAGCAACCTCCCCTCAGACGAGTGGACGCTCCACCCCCAGACGGTTCAGATCATTTGGGAGTCCTTCGGGAGGGCGGAGGTAGACCTCTTCGCCTCCCAAGACAACTCTCATTGCCAAATCTATTTTTCAAAGAAGGACGATGCGTTGGCCCACCTTTGGCCCAACACCCTTCTCTATGCTTTTCCCCCTATTGCCCTGATCCCTCAGGTCATCAGGCGTGTCAGGGAAGACGAACACAGGGTTCTATTAGTGGCCCTGCTCTGGAGGTGCCAAATTTGGACCTCGGAGCTATTCAGGCTTTCCACGAAAGCCCCTTGGCCCATTCCCCTGAGACGGGACCTCCTCTCTCAGGCAAACAGAACAATCTGGCACCCACGGCCGGACCTGTGGGCTCTACACCTGTGGTTCCTCGATGGGAGCAATCTGACCTCCCTAGGAACGTGCTAGATACCATTTCGCAAGCTAGAGCACCGTCCACGAGACGCCTCTACGCGCAGAAATGGGCGGTCTTTGTTAGCTGGTGTTCCACACGCAACATTGACCCGGAGACGTGTGACGTATCTGCTATACTGTCCTTCCTCCAGGAGCGCTTGAACGCGGGGCGAGCCCCCTCCACGCTCAAAGTTTACGTGGCAGCCATCGCAGCGTTCCACGCTCCAATTGCTGGCCAGTCAGTAGGACGGAACAGCCTTGTCACAAGGTTTCTGAGGGGTACTAGGAGGCTGCACCCGCCACGGACCCCTACTGTTCCTTCCTGGGACCTCTCTCTGGTCCTCAGAGCTCTAAAGAGCCCGCCCTTTGAGCCACTACGGCTGGCGGACCTCAGGCCCCTAACGCTTAAAACCGCCCTGCTGCTCGCATTGGCGTCGATCAAGCGTGTTGGCGATTTGCAGGCCCTCTCGGTTAGCCCTGCATGCCTAGAGTTTGGGCCTGGCGACTCTAAAGTCGTGCTAAAACCTAGGATGGGCTACGTCCCCAAGGTGCTTTCTACACCTTTCAGATCCCCGGTCATTTCGCTCTCTGCACTTCCCCCCGTGCCGGGCGAGCAGGAGCAAGAATCGCTTTGCCCAGTCAGGGCACTACGCATTTACATTGAATGATCACGACTCTTTCGTCAGTCTGATCAGCTCTTTGTTTGTTTTGGTGGCCGCACCAAAGGGTCTTCGGTCTCAAAACAGCGTCTTTCACGTTGGATTGTCGACGCTATAGCTCTTTGTTATTCCTCGGAGGGCACACCTTGCCCCATAGGAGTAAGAGCCCACTCCACTAGAGGAATGGCCTCATCTTGGGCCTGGTCCAGTGGAGTTTCCATTAAAGACATTTGTGAGGCGGCCGGCTGGTCCTCGCCGTCCACTTTTGCCAGGTTTTACCAATTGGATGTTCCGACCTTACAAGCTCGGGTCCTTTCAGCGTAAATACGCGGCCCTAGGGTGCTGCTTTTTGCGCAAACCCGGGAGTTACCTCCCTCGTAGTGCAACAAGGGTGACGGCGGCTTCGGCCTTCTTACTTGACATTGACCGGACACCGAGAGGGGGACCAAGTCCAGTCGTTACCCAGCCATGGCACGGCGTGGTTGAATTCGTTCCCCCATACGCAGTACGAGTGAAGTATCGAAAGGGAACTACTCGGTTACTAACGTAACCTCGGTTCCCTGAGATACGGAACGAGTACTGCGTTACTTGCCGTGCCACTAGGCTGTGCTCAGTGTCGTCGCTTCAGTCGATTTAGGCCTGAATAGCCTATGGCGAATTGCTCACTTATATAGGGCTTTGCCCCGCCCAATTCGGCGGGAAAGTTCGTGCGCTCTCTCGCCATAGGCTGCGCAGCCAAGCCGCGCCGTCATTGGTTCAACGACTTACAATGAGTGAACCAATGACGATGCAGTTGCACTGCGTTATTGAAAAGGCTTCAGTAGCGGGGAAAAAGGGAGACTTTTCCCCCATACGCAGTACTCGTTCCGTATCTCAGGGAACCAAGGTTACGTTAGTAACCGAGTAGTTTTCACACTTGGTCCTTTTCAGGGGTCTGAGCGTGGTTTGTGTGATTTTTGGCCCAGATGTGAACACTCCAAACAATCTCAGACCCCTTAAAAACGAACTGAACCGAGACCATCTCAGGTGGTCTGAGTATGGTTAGTGTTCAGCTAATGGTATAGTTCACTAAAAACACGCAATCTGAACACAAACCGCTCCGGGCTCACTTGATTTTTCCAAATTCCAATGTAGTTTGGTCATCAGATGCATCCGTAAATCAGCTGTTCATCATGGTTGCTTCTGGCAGATCTCTACAAATTTTTCATTCACAACATACACTTGCTTATTGTAATTTCAACTGCTTTCAAACTGTGTAAGCTTGCATGCTTTGCAAGTTTAAAATTTATGATATACGTCTTACGAGTGCACACACCTAAAGCGCATGCACAGAAAACCAGCTGTCACTGCGTGTGTACTAAACTGAATTATTTGTAGCACCTTATTGCGTTTAAAGTGTCAAAACACTCTAGGTTCACAATAAACAGGCTTTATCTAAAGTGAATATATCTGGTAAAAAATTGTGTATGTTATCAGTATAATGGATCCATGCATTACTGTTCTTAAAGTGACAGTGATCAGTAGAATCATACATTTTATTCAGCCAGTGAAGAATATGCAGTTTTATTTTTTCATTTTAATTATTCAATTTCTTACTTGAATTCTGCTTTTAGGTATATCTACTGTACATGGAAAATTTAAAGCTGTTTATTTAATTTGCATGTTTCTTTTAATGACTTTGTACTTGTTTTTTTCTATGCTGATGCTATGCTGAAGAAAAAAAAAAACATGATTAAAAAAGCCCAATTCAAAATAAATGTTATTTACAAAGGTGGATGTGTGATATAGTGCAAGAATACGGATGTAATATTACAACAAAATTTGTATTTTTATGCAAAAGATAAACAACTTATTCTCATTTAACAGAATTTGTAGCAATGCCGTTTTACAAAGTAATAATAATAATAATCTTTACAAACAAATGTCTTGGTTAGTGAGGCACATACAATGTAAGTGAATGGGATCAAATTTTGAAGGCCATAGGGTCAAGCCATCAAACACTGAACTGGACTAGATCCAAAAAGCAACAGTATGAACACAAAGAGGTCTGAGACCACATTCCTACTTAAGTGGACCAAAAAAGGATCTGAGTCCTCTTTCAGGGACAGAGACAGTGTGAAGGTAAAGAAAACTGGGTCCTTTTTCACTTGGTTCACCTCTTGGTCCACTTAAAGGGGTCTGAGTTTGGTTCATCATGAGTTTGGTTCAACCATTCTACAGAATTGGTTCAAAGACAGAGTTGGAAACATCTTTTTCCAGTTCTGAACAGTTGTACACAGATTTTTTTTTTCCGGATAACAGTCAAAAAAACAATTATGTCACAACCGAAACTTCACCGGTCGTAATTGTTTTAGTACTTTATTACTTTTGAGCCTAGCTTAAAGATGCTAATCAGTACATGGTTAGCTAGCACAGTTCTGAACAGTTGTACACATAAAAACTAAATTTTATGGAATAACACCTAAAAAGTTTGCAGAAAAATGGTGTTTGGTAGTGACGTTCCTAAAAGTTACACACAGATTTTCAGACATTTTAACACATTTAACTCAAAATGATGGTACCTATCCACTATGAAAGAGAGGGAGGGACATGGGAATATTTCCTGATCAAAAATGTAGAAAAATCAGTCTCGGCCAATGGACTAAAAAATGGGTAGGCAAGTTCGGTCCTAGAGAGCCGCTGTCCTGCAGAGTTTAGCTTCAACCCTGAAAAAAAACCTTCAGCTGCCTATAGCCTTAGTAATCCTGAAGAGCTTGATTAGCTTGTTCAGGTGTGTTTGATTAAGGTTGGAGCTAAACTCAGCACGACAGTGGCTCTCTAGGACCGAACTTGCCTACCCCTGGACTAAAACATACACTGTTTCGGTAGTGACATGAAAATACAGGACGCATTTTTTTTTTTACACAAAGTTTCATGATTTAAAAATAGAAATATAATTTTTTTTTAAACTTCACTTTAAAAAAAAAATCAAACAATTTTTTTTAAAAACAGCAATGGAAAAAATGGCAAAAATAATTTAAATATCATTTTCACAAGTTGAAATTTAGGGGTTTGTGCATACTACGATGCACTGTGTATTCTGACACCTTTTTATCAGAACCAGCATTAACTTCTTGAGCCGTTTGAGCAACCGTATCTTTTCTGTTGTATCAGACCCCATGGGCCAGCCTTCGCATGTGCATCAATGAGCCTTGGCCGCCCATGACCCTGTCGCCGGTTCACCACTGTTCCTTCCTTGGACAATTTTTGATACTGACCACTGCAGACCGGGAACATCCTACAAAACTTGCAGTTTTGGAGATGCTCTGACCCATTCGTCTAGCCATCAAAATTTGGCCCTTGTCAAACTCGCTCAAATCCTTACGCTTGCCCATCAACTTTGAGGACAAAATGTTCACTTGCTGCCTAATATATCCCACCCACTAACAGGTGCCGTGATGAAGAGAAAATCAGTGTTATTTACTTCACCTGTCAGTGGTCATAATGTTATGCCTGATCGGTGTATATATTATATTATTTCAAATATTATTGTGGGATTCAATAGATAATAGAAGGATCTTAGTAAACATCTAAAATTTGAATACTTAAATGCTTTTTAAATGTGTTTTTTGGTTGTGGGACAGCAGTTTGCACCAATTCTATAGAATGGCCCATACAGTGCACTATGTGCCGTTCACCATGTAGAAAATAGAATGTTATGTGTGGCATAACCTGATATTGCTGAGTTCAACATGTTCCTGGGTCAACATTTTTGTTGATCCTGGAACAACATTTAAATCAACCAATCAGATTTGAGTGACAAGTTTACAGATTATGAATTGGTGCTTCTACATCAGTGTTATTCATCTATCATTTCCCTCAGATTTTTGGGATAACTTAAGGGTAGGGTTAGATTTAGGGGTAGGAACGCATCTAACTCAGCAATATCAGGACGTGTGAACAAGTGACCGATTTCAGCTGCAGCTTCAGCATCTATTTCTAATGTAGGGGGTGGGATGCTTCAGATTCTAGAGCATTTGATTGGACAGAAAATCGAATTTTGTCATTGTTTTGGAGCACAAAGATAACAGTAAGTGTAACATATTCATACTAAAATCCAAAAAACTTACATTTTGATTTCATGGCGACTTTAAAGTTCCCCCGAAATCAAAATTTAAGTTTTTTAGCTTTTAGTATTAATATGTTAGCCTTAAGGCGCACTTCAGCTTCTCATCAAATCTTCTGTCCAATCAAATGCTTTCTAGAATCTGAAGTCCCGCCCCTCGTACACTATAAACAGAAGCTGAAGCTGTGGCTGAAATCGGTCACTAGTCGGCACAGACCAGAAAACGTATAGGACCCATTTGAATTCTGCACAAAATGCTGTATTTTAAAGCGATACAGAGGAGATTAGGAGGAGAAACAGTTAGAGATTAGAAGGAAGCAAAGCTTTACCAAGCTCTGCGGCTCTGGTCGAGCTGTGATATAAATGAAATGCTATTGGTTATTTTAAAAAAGGGGCGGGGCTGTTCGATATATCCTGCACTGTCTTCCTGTTTCAGTTGAAATTACGTCAACACATTGAATAATGCTGCACGTTCCAAGACACTTCAGTGGGCTTTTAAGCTTTATTCCATGCTGTCGACTCCACAGTTTCAAAAGATGTCATATTGTCATTTTATGCTCGCCCACTTTGCAACAGCCAACAACATGTTTCTGCAGCGACTTTAAGCATGTTTCCTATAACAACGTCTGACGTTTTTTACGTGGCATGAGAAAGTCACATAAACCACGCAAAATCTGTTAGACTGAAACGGATTTACAGAAATGCGATTTGAATAGATTTTCATATGAATGTAGCTCAAAGACTACATTCAGAATGTCAGTCAAAATTCAATTATTTGTGTATCCAATTGAATCTAATCTAAGTGTATCCCAGCTGAACTGATGCGGCCAGATGGAGAAGAGTTATGGAAGGTTGTAGTGGCACCTGTTGATGTTTCAGCCTTTGAGTTTTCTAAGAATTTGTCAAAGTTCTAAACGGATGAAGGAAATTCTATGACTAACATATAGGCCTTATTCTCTCCACACAGTTCCAGTTCCCCTGAGTCCATTATACGTGCAGTGGGTGAACTTCTGGAGAAGACAACGAAACCATCAGGTGAAACTAATGCTTATCGACGACTGCGTATCTTTTCTGGCACTGTTCCAATACCGTCTAGAAAACTGGATAGAACAGGCTAGATTAATGACTGAGGAATGTGAGTGTTCTGAAAAGGAAAAACAGCGAAGAATAAAGGAGAGTGCAAAAGGGCTAACCCTTGACATTATCAAAGCTGTTCAATTTTCAAGTCCTGAGGCAAGTGCTTCTCAATACCTTGAAGCATTAGAAAACACATTTGGAACCTCTGAGTCAGTGGAGGATCTATATTTTGCCTTTCGCCTCAAGTCAATTCCTCGGGGAAGTTTAGTCTGATTTTCTGTATAGGATTGAGAAATCCTTAACCAAAGTGGTGCAAAGAGGAGGATTGAGTCTCCAGATGATGGGCAAAAAAAGGGTTGAACAGCTAATTAGAAGTGCGGTTGAATCAGATCTGATGCTTCTGCAGTTAAAACTGAGGGAGAGAAAAGAACAGTCACCCACTGTGGCGAGGGGGGCGTGGTTCAGCGAGGTCTGCAGCGGGAGAGAGCGTCAGGAGACGCTTGGTGAATGAGTGGGGTGAATGTAAATCACGAACACCTGTTTCTCGTTCCAGTGATTGGCGCGGAGACAGGATAAAACGCCGTGAGAAGCAGGAGTGTGTGAGAGAGAGGGGAACTGCTGACTGAGACACGACAACCTTTATGGAGTGAAGCCCTTTGTGGATTATCTGAACTGGACATGGAGTGAAGCCCTTTGTGGATTATCTGAACTGAACCTGGAGTGAAGCCCATTGTGGATTGTTTATTTTGTTGTCGTGCATTGCACAGTGTTTTCTGTTGAGCCGTTTGAACATTAATAAAAACTCAGTCAGCAGTTATTCGTCGACCCTGTCTTCTTCCTTCCCATACTTACGAACTTAATTCTACTACACTGGTGCCGAAACCTGGGAAGGAAGAAGGGTGGCCGCTGCCATGCAATCGTCGTCCTCCACCCCATTTGCGGACATCATCGCGTCCCTCGCGGTCCTGCATAGCGAGCAACATCAGGCCCTGCTGGATCTTCGCAACGACCAAGAACGCTGAACCACGCCCCCCTCGCCACACCCACTTTCTTAGCACTGCTAAATAAAATCAAAGAAGACGAGGAGAACGAAGCCGCTCGCCATAAAATCAATGCATCTATGAAGCCCATACAGCTGAAGCAGGATGATAAACTAGACTCCTCTGTAATCCGATAACTCCAAGAAGAAATTCAGGAGCTAAGATTCAGATTTAGGGAAGATCCAAACACCGTTTCGGTTTCTTGCATGAGGGTTGATCAGAAAGACAAGAAGGAGAAGAAAAGAGCTGTTACACATGGAGAGTCTGAAGCACAAGTGTTAAAGAGGCAAGTTCAACAACTGCAACAACCGCTAGCAGTCATGAGTATTAGTTTCACTACTCAGTCACACCAAGCTCAGTCAAAACCCAGGCCCATTCCAGTTTCAAGTAGAGATAGGTCAGTGACCATGCTCAGTCAGGACTCTGGTGTATCAAACCAAGCACACTCGCTGAGAATTCAATCATCACTCCTCAAACCATGTTTACACCAGGTCCAGGGAAAAGAGGAAGCCCTCGAGCCAGTTGAGGGACAGGTCAAGTGGAAAGGACCAGGAGCCCTAATTATCCCTTCAAGAAGTGAAATGTATGCAGTGTGTAAAGTGGAGTTTGAGAAGCCACTGAGAAAAGATATATTTCTTGTGGAAACACCAATAGATAGTCAACTTCCAGCTGGACTGTTTATTCTTCCAACTTTTCTGTCTTCTTCTGCCATTCTGCTGGTCTGCAATGAGACTTTTAAAGATGTCAGCATCCCCACTGACAGTAATTGCTCAAGTCTTTCCCACGGACACAGTCACAGTTACACCAGATGCTCCAACTGATCCAAAGATAGATCCCAAAGTGTTCAGGTTTGGTGACTCTCCTATTCCTGCTGATTGGGAGAAAAGGCTTAGGGAAAAGTTAGCTGAACAAAGAGATGTGTTTTCCCTTAAGGAGTGGAATGTGGGATGAGCCAAAGGTGTGAAACATAACATCAGACTGAGTGACAGCCGACCATTTAGGGAACGATCCAGACGTGTTGCACCTGCAGACATTGATGACATGAGGTGGCACCTAAAAGACCTGTTGGCTGCAGGTATCATAAGAGAATCCAGGAGCCCTTATGCCTCGCCAATAGTTATTGCTCAGAAGAAACATTTAACCATCCATATGTGGACTTTGAATTCCAGGACAATTTCTGACCAATACACCACTCCCAGGAAAGATAATGCTTTGGACTGTCTGTCTGGAAGTAAATGGTTCGTCTTAGACTTGTGTAGTGGCTACTACCAGATTGAGATGGCTGACGTGGACAAAGAAAAAACAACGTTCATCTGTCCTCTAGGTTTTTATCAGTTTGAATGCATGCCACAGGGGATCATGGTGGCTCCAGCCACATTTCAGCGGCTAATGGAGAGCTGTGGGAGATATGCATCTTCTCCAGGTCATCGTATATCTGGACGACCTCATTGTCTTTGGCCGTAAATTAGAAGAGCATGAGGAAAGGATGCTGAAAGTGTTGGATCGGCTGGAAGAATATGGATCAAAGCGTCTATAGACAAGTGCCAGTTTTGTCAGCCACAAGTCAAATATGTGGGACATATTGTATCTGGTGCTGGGATAGCTCCTGATCCTAAGAAGGTGAAAGCCATGTCTCACTGGAAGATGCCACATGATTTGTCCTTTCTAGGATTTTGTGGTTTCTACCGCCGCTTTATTAAGAACTACTCTGCCATCGTGAGACCCCTGACTGAACTGACCAAAGGTTATCCCTTTGTCAAAAATAAAGCTGTACAGAAAGGCAAGTAGCTACTACCAAGTGTCAGAGCCGTTTGGTGAGTGCTGAGACCAAAGGTGCACAGAGGCCTTTCATAACATCATCTATTGCCTTACACATGCTCCGGTACTGGCCTATGCAGATCCAGCTAAGCCCTATGTCCTACATGTCGATGCAAGCCTGAGTGGTTTAGGCGCCGTGTTGAATCAGGAACATCCAGATGGACTGAGACCTGTCGCCTATGCCAGCCGTAAACTGAGTGCTGCTGAATGCCACTATCCTATTCATCAGTTGGAATTCCTGGCACTCAAGTGGGCTGTTGTGGATAAATTCCACGATTACTTGTATGGTGCAAAGTTCACTGTTAGTACAGATAACAACCCCCTCACCTATGTTCTGACAAGTGCTAAGCTTAGGGCTACTGGACATCGGTGGCTGGCTGCCTTAGCCACTTATGACTTTAGTCTTCAGTACGAGCCAGGTAGTGCTGTAGTACTCGAGTCCGGTCTCGGACTTGAATCCGGACTCGAGACATTTTTCTGTTGTCTCGGACTTGTCTCGGACTTGGTGGTATTTGCACTCGGACTTGTCTCGGACTTGGTCATTGGTCTCGCCAAAAGTTCTAGTTGGTCTCGACCGAGTCCAGCAGGTCAGTCTCACTTCTTTCCAATTCCAGGCCGATCCGTTGTTACCAGCGGCGACGCAAAGGCAATAACGTCAGCCGCACATTCTTGCTCTCTTCTCTGCGACAGTGAAGTGACACACGGGTGCCTCCTCTCTCTCACTCGTCTCATTCGCTCCGGTTCCCGCAGGTTTTGCGCTCACACCAAAAGTGCTCACCACTGATCTATATTAGAGGAGCGAACAAGTCACGCTCATTCTCAAACAGAGACAGAAGTCAAACAAAGTCACAGTTACCAAAATGAGGGACTTACTGCGCTTAAAAGATCAAATACATACAAAATTATTTCAAAATGCCCGTCTTGGCGATTATTCAGATAAACACAGTCAGTTTTGGATCGTTAAATAGCTAAGAAAGAGTTGTGTAACAGTATTTGGTCCGTTCATAAACTCTTAAAGGGACAGCAGTCCAATATTCATGCTGCTGTCTGTCCTGTTATTTAAAGAACAAAAGACAAATAAAATTACTTTCTGCTCTTGACTGAATACGGTTTATAACTTTAATGGTAAGAATAAATCTGTATTTTATATTTACAATAAAGAATACAGAAATTAAGGTAACCAATGTAAAATAACACTAGATGTGTTATTTTACATTTGATTACTTTAATTTCTGTAGTATTTCTTACCTGAATAAAAACCTACTTAACCTGAAAAACTTAGTTTCATAGCTCTCTATTCTATTGCATTTATTTGTGCTGTTTGCTATTTTTTTTTATTTGTTCTTATTTTATTACTGAGTTTTAATTTTTTTTTATGAAAATAAAACTTTGCATTGAAGAAAAGTAGATTTTTGTTTGTATATGCTGTCAAATAGTTCTTAGAAAGAAAATCGGAATCTGCAAAAATAGGTATCGGCAGATCACACTATCAAAACAATTGGAAATCGGAAATCGGAATCGGCCAAGAAAATTGCAATTGGCGCATCTCTAGTTCAAACGAAAGCCACAGCAGAACTGAGACTCATATCGATGTTTTGTGAACGCATCTATGGCTGTGAAAAAACCATGAGAGTCAATGATTCAATTACCCTTTCAAAAATACCGCCACTTGCTTCGTTACTGAATGAATGGATGACTCAATGACTCACTCATTAAGACAGTGACTTACCGCCACCTACTGGCGGTTTTAGTTTAATATTTAAAAAGTATCACTTGTTTTAACATCATTGCTTATTTCTCTTTTGGACATTTTTCATTTAAAACATCATTTATTTTATAAAGGTATTTATAAAGGTAAAAAAAAAAAAAGCACTTTAATGCACAATCAGTTTAAGGGGGAAAATATCGTCCCTTAATGGAAAAGGTGTGACTGCAGCAGTCTAAGTGGAAGAGGGGGGAATGCAGAAGAATGTTAAATGCCTCAGGGGGTATGCAACTGTAAAATGTTTGGGAACCACAGTTGTAGTGAATTTAAAAACAAGCAGGCAGCTAATATGCACACTTAATTATTAGTTTATTTATCGCAAGTCATCGTCATTGCAAAAACCCCACTGGTTTATTGTTTTAGTTACTTTGTAGGTCTACTATGGATTCTTTAGGACAAGTAATAAGTTCAAGAATGGGAACATGTCTTTTTTTTTTTTGTGACACCTGTGTTGCTTGTTATTTTTTTTCCATTTTCCATTGATAGCCCAAAATGTGATTGTTACACTATAATAAAAAAGTCTGAAAATGTGAAGTTGCACTTCAGCTTTATGTGACTTTAGTGAAATTGCTATACCTAAAGTAAATAAAATGGCCTTATTTGATCCTACAGTGTTGCTACTCTGCACATGCTTTTTGATCATTACAAATAATAATGCAAAATGATTATCTTAGAATAGAAGATTTGCTGTCTCTCGCATCACATAAATTATCAATAGTTATGTACATGGTCTTGAAGAGGATTCTTTTTTTCTGTCTCTGTCTTGACTATCTCATTTGGACTCGGACTTGACTTGGACTCAAACCTTTTGGACTTGGACTTGACTTGGACTTGAACCTCTTTGGACTCGGTCTTGACTTGGACTTGAACCTTTTGGACTTGGACTTGACTTGGACTCGACAAAGGTGGACTTGACTACAGCCCTAAAGCCAGGGCGTCACAACATCGATGCGGATGTACTGTCGTGCTATCCCTCTCATACTGACCTGTCGCAAGAATGGGTGGACCTACCAAGATCAGGAGTAAGAGCCATCTGTCAGCTTGCCGATACTCACCACTCCGATGAATCCTGCAGTACTACTCCGGAAGTCGTTCCCTCTGTGTATGTTTGTCCAGTACAATTGGAAATGGAACACAAGGAGCAGTTGTCCTGAACTCTGAATTGAGACTAGCACAAGAGCAAGATTCCATCATCGGACAGGTGAAGCAGGAAGTAGAGAAAGGCCATATACTTACCACTACAAAGAGTTCTTCCCCCATTGAGACTCTCTTACGGCAACAGGGTGTAAAGTTGAACATTCGCCAAAACCCCTTGTACAGAATTTCAAAAGCACCTGTGGAGAGAGAGACAGCAGCTAGTTTTACTAGAAAAGTACCGGGCCCAGGTGCTACATTCACTTCATGATGAGTCAGGTCACCTTGGAACTGAGAGAACCACGGAACTTTTCAATGATCGTTTCTACTGGCCATGCATGAACAAAGACATAGATCAGTATGTGAAGGAATGTGGACGATGTATCGCTGTATCACTGCTTACTTGAATCACATCACGAGCAGTGGCCCGCTCAATCTGGACTGCATCGATTTCCTGTCTATTGAAACTGACTCGAAGGGAATCTCCAACGTTTTGGTCGTCACAGATCATTTCACCCGCTATGCTCAGGCATATCCTGCCAAAGACCAGAAAGCATTAACAGTGGCTAAGATCCTTGTTGAGAAGTTCTTCATACACTATGGTTTGCCAGCATGCATTCACTCTGACCAAGGGCGTGACTTTGAAAGTAGGCTCATCAAAAAACTCCTTGGTCACCATTCTGCCGACTGCCAGGGAGACTATGGGACGATCTGCCGCTTCCAAGGAGGAAATCGCAGATGTCAGCTGCCTTAAAAAAGGGTGTTCAGGTGATCTGATTGATTTGTTTTGGCTCAGTTGAGTGAAGAGACCATTTACTGGTTTTCTAGGCCCCAATGCTCCCCAGCAATGTTACAGGCCTGCAACTATGGTTGTGTGTCTGTGTGTGGACCCACGTATGTATATTGACTGTTATTATCTTTTAAGTTCTACTTACTTAAAGTAAGTGAAGTTTGTTTCATACTGTTGTTTGGTGTTGAAACAAACTAAGTGTATTAAGGGGTTTTGATTTTTCCTCATCTCATTCGTACTATGTCTGCTGTTATTTTTGTTGCTACCTGAGTACCATTTTAATTCATTAATTTGGGTTATATGTCATTTTCATAAGATGTATGAAATTCGGTAGACACATGAAACAGCCCAATAACTCCAAAGCAAAATCTGAAAACCCAACAGGAAGTGAGATATTTTGAATTTTCTCTGCAAAATTTTTGCAGTTTTTGCCATTTCCAGACATTGTACTTTAATGAACTCCTCCTAGAGATTTTATCAGATAAGCATCATATTTGTGAATTGTGAAGATCTTGAGTTTTCGCTGAAGGGTGTGTCCGTGGCAGCCTGACAAAATTTCATGTTTCACCATGGAACAGGAAGTTGTTGTAACTCAGGCATACAATGTCTGATCTGCCCCAAACTTCAGGTTTTATCAGAGTCCTGGCCTTAAGGCATCTACATGCCAATATTCAGTTACAGTCATAATGCCACCTTAGGGGAAAACAGAAAATGTCATGTTTTATACTGTGATTAACTCCTCATTGAGATTTAACCAGAACAACATCATATTTGGTCAGTCTAATCTAAAAGCTTTAGTGATGTTAAATTGAAAAGATCTTGAGTTTTCATTGAACGACGTGTCTGTAGCGGCCTGACAAATTCTGATGTTTCGCCATGAAACAGGAAGCTGTTATAAGTCAGGCATTCAATGTCCAACCTTCCCCAAACTTCACATGTTTGATAAGATTCCTGGCCTGAAGACATCTACATGCCAATATTCAGTTAGTCATAGCACCACCTGTTGGCAACAGGAAATGGCATGCTTTACACTGTAATTCACTCTCGGAAACACATTTAAATATGCCATGAAGTACCAAACATGCTAGAAACACATTAAATCATGCAACACTTGGCTAAGTGCTAATTTATGCGATTAAGGCCACAAAAAAGGAAGTTGTTGTAACTCAGGCATACAATGTCCAATCAGCCTCAAACTTCACGTTTGAGAAAAGTCCTGCCCTGAACACATCTACATTACAATATTCAGTTATAGTAATAGCGCCACCCATTGGGAACAGGAAGTGACGTGTTTAACACTGTGATGCACTACTAGCAACATACTAAAATATGCAATTGAGTGTTAAACATGCTACAAACATTCTAATAGATGCTAGCAACACTTAGCTGAGTGCTAAAGCATGCTATTATCATCATGAAACAGGAAGTTGTTGTAACTCAAGCATACAATGTCCAATCTGCCTCATACTTCACGTTTGATAAGTGCCCTGGCCTGAAGACAACTACATGCCAAAATTTGGTTATAGTCATATCGCCACCATCTGGTAGCAGTAAGTGTGGCAAATACAAATGACTGATGTAGTCATTTTATATTTATATACTTAACCCTCTACCGCACACATTATGATAAATCTATAGAATTTTATTTTTTTTTTTTGTAAAAAAGATTTTGGAAAAAAATATTATTTTAAGGTACTTTATGATATGTTGCCATATGGCAACAACGTACAATAGTGGAAATAACTTAGAATAAGTGTAAGTGTATATAGTTAATATTTTTCCTCAGAAATGTTGTTTGTATTGAATCAATTGGTGCTATTATAAGCTTTAGCAGTAAATATAAACAACACCTTATACTTATTTTCCAACGTCTTGTGCTTTTATTTATTCCATTCTCTTTTGCTGAATAATGCTTAATATTCTTTGAATTTCATTAAGTTTTTTGTGAATATTATTTAAATTGCAAATGTAGACAGTTAAAAACAAATCTAATACTGTTCATCATGTATCATAAAACATTGACATAAAACCAAAAACATTCCAGTTCATGAAAATTCAACATTACGCAATTTTATGAGAGGAAGCTATGAACATGAACCCCCATAATCCTTGAAACTTCACCTTTTTTCTGTACGAAACTTCAAAAAGCATTTTTTTTTTCAGAGGTGAGACACATGTACACATCACATTTGGTGCACTTCACCCTAACAATACACTTACAGCCACTCGCACCTGCCTTTTTGAGACACCATGGTAGGTCTGGGCCAGTAGTACCGGCTGTGGTGGCAGTGGGCAGGCAGGGCTCTGATGTTGATTTAATCCATAATACAAATGCCATGGCAGTCCTTAACATACGACTAATCAACATTATATCACTAGCATTAATGTTTTTATTGTTACAGCTTAACAGACTGCAGCTGGCCTTTGCTAGCTAGCTAACCTATTATAATAATGCCATTCCATTATTGCGCAGTGTTGCCATATGGCAACACAGACATTTTATCGATTTACCAAAAACTAATTTCATAAAAACTTTTTTGAGTGGTGAATATGTCATCATAACTTACCTGAGATGATGTTAACAAGTTTTTTGTGAATGTGACATGGGCGGGTCCTTGTTTGTTACTGACGTTTTAGTTTGCTTTCAGCAACTACCGACAAGAGATGGCAGTCTGTCAGAAATCGCTCCACAGAAAAAAAATTGCACGTCATGTGACTTAACCAAAGCACATCATTGGCTAAACTAAGGTCTTCTCTTACCAACAAAAAAAAACGAGAATGTTCTCTTAAAGAGACAGTAGCAAGGAAATGAACACAAAGTGTATGTTGCCATATGGCAACACTATGCGGTAGAGGGTTAAATGCATATTACCCACCATGCTCTGTTTTCCTAAAGCCACCGGGTGGCGGTGGCATGGGTGTGAGGGCCCCTTCATCGCTGCTTGCAGCTAGAGTTGTCAAAAGTACTGACTTTGGTACCTTTTCGGTACTGAAATTTAAAAAATGTGACACTTTGAGCACTGTTGAGCGGATTCGTAAACACCTCTGATTGGCCATTGGTTTTCACGTCTCATCGGATATATCTGTGATTGGCTTCAATGATCAACATTGTAAAAACGTTGTAAATAGTCATCAATGATGCTTTTCAAGTCACCAAGCGCTTACCAGTCAGCTGATAGACGCCCGCTTTCAAACGCTCCCGCTCCCGCTTTCAAAATGCTTTCAAATTCAAACACTTCCATGTGCTTTCAAATGCTGCCATGTGTTGATTATTGTAGCCAATCACAGACATATCTGAA
Source organism: Anabarilius grahami (assembly GCA_003731715.1). Classification (NCBI taxonomy): domain Eukaryota; kingdom Metazoa; phylum Chordata; class Actinopteri; order Cypriniformes; family Xenocyprididae; genus Anabarilius; species Anabarilius grahami. Next base: position 304,092 of record RJVU01072345.1, read on the forward strand.
GAATGCGTCAACACAATGGCCAATCAGCTGTGTTTATGAATCCGCTCAACAGCGCTCAAAGCATCAAATTTTTTAAATTTCAGTACCGATTGGTACCGAATTCAGTACTTTTGATAACTCAGCTTGCAGCTTTAATTTTTTTTTGCTTTTGCTCACAAAAAGTATTTTCGTCGCTTTATAACATTAAGGTTAAACCATTGTAGTCACGTTGAATATTTTAACAATGTCTTTTCTATTTTTCTGGGCCTTGAATCTGGTAATTTCGTTGCTTTCTATGGGAGAAAAAAAAACTCTTACAGGTCTTACGGGGTTTGGAATGACATGAAGGTGAGTACTTCAAGACAAAAAATTTCATTTTTGGGTGAACCCTTTAAATGTGAACTTCAGAATCCACAGGCTCCATCTTTTGCAATATAGACAAAAACCAAATGAGAGCATTGATGACTTTGTGACTAGAGCCAGAACTTTAGCATTGAAATGCCAGTTCACTGACGATGAGCTCAATGAATGTAATGAACTTATCATTGCCAGTAATCCTTTCGATGCTTTAAGAAACAACCTATACAGTAAGCCTAAAGGTCATCCCATTGCCGATTATACTAGCAGAGGGGCGAAAGTACGAAGCCTTAGCAGCTGGTAATGAACAGATACAACAGCTTGGCATGTCACACACTGAAAATGTCCATGCTGTAACAAGTGGAAGAACATGTCAAAACTGTGACATGAACCACAAGCCAAGGCAGTGCCTGGCAATCCAGCATACAATGATATATGCTCTATGTGTGGTAACAGAGGCCACTGGGCAAAGTGCTATAAAAAGAGCAGACAACAGAGACAGCTATCCAGCCAGTGCAGAAGAAGTAAGTCACGAACATGCAACAGATACCAAAGCCACACTAACCCAAAGAAAGACCACAAATGCAAAGATGAGCCCAGCATTAATGTTGTAGACAGCACTAAAGACGACAGGGTGTATACCAAAAACACTTACACTGCGTACATTCAAACAGATGTATGGTGCATCACCAGAAAGCATAGAACATCTAAAACCAGCATCCAATGAAAAGTTAACATCATGTTAACATCATACACTAGTGATGTGATTCCCTGCTTTGGAACCATCAACATGACATGCCAGTACAAAAAGTCCAGATGGATAGATGCAAAGTTTTATGTCGTTGACGTACCTGGACCAGCTGTGGTTGGACTAAGTGAGCTCCTCGGCCTTGTGACAGCAAATGTTGATGCGATGGCTGAAAGAGAAAACAATGGACATGAGGGAAAACAAACAAATGAGAGTATACCTGACAACACAAAAAGTATGACAGAACTAAAAAAGAAATACCAAAAGGAAGGTGCCAATCCATTCATCGACCCTTCATGCAAATGCAGTATATGCATCAAGGACAAACTTAAAAATGAGTTTAACAAACTTGTCGATGAAAGAGTTGTGCGAAAAGTACAAGAGCACATGGATTGGTGTTCTAGTCTTGCCTTTAGCACAAAGAAAGATGGATCACTTTGAATCTGTCTAGACCCACAGAAACTAAATGCAAGCTTGAAAAGGTGCCCTCACAAAATTTCAGTGGTGGAAGAACTAAACACAAAATTTCCAAATGCAAAAGTGTACAGCAAGCTAGACGCAAAAGCCGTATACTGGTTGATGCATCTTGATGAGGAGTCACAAACTGTAACTACGTTCTGTTCTAGTTTTGGCAGATACTTCTGGAGACGCTTACCGTTTGGTCTCAGTTTGTCCCAAGACCTTTTCCAAGCCAAAATGGACCAAATTCTTGAAAGTCTTCATGGTGTAATCAGCATAGCAGAAGACGTCACATTATGTGGAGCTGACGAGGTGGATCATGACAGGAACCTGATAAGCCTAATGGAAAGAGCTGTGGAAACAGGTCTGATGTTTAACAGTGACACGTGTATCATCAAGAAGCAGAGCATATCCTTCTTTGGCAAACTGTACACAGACAAAGGCATCAGACCAGACCCAGCCAAAGTCCATGATATGCAAAAGAGGGCAACACCACAAAGCAAAGATGACCTTTATTGATTCATGGGCATGCAAAACTACCTGTCACCCTACATAACAAAGTTTACAGATAAAGCCTACAATCTGAGGGCACTGCTGAAAAGTGACTCACAGTGGACATGGGACACTGATTATCAGAAAAGATTCGATGAACTAAAGTCAACAGTGACTGTTGATGCTTGCTTAAAGTACTACAATCCAGCAGCCACCCTCACACTGGAGGTAGATCACAGAGAGACACTGGTGTAGCACTGGTGCAAGACAACAGGCCCAAATGTTGCTTTCAGTTCAATACACTAACTGAATGTCAATAAAAATACAGCAACATTGAAAGAGAAATGCTTGCTATTGTGTATGGTATGCAGTGATATCACACATACTTGTACAGCAAATCATTCATTATAGTAACTGACCACAAACCTCTTGTCACCATATGCACAAAGCCTGCATGCTACTCCACCCAACTACAGTATCGTCCTGGAAGACAAATGATTCCAGCTGACACTCAGCTGCCTATCAAACCCCGAAATCAAAGAAGACATTGAACTTGATCAAAGCGTTAATGGGCTGGATACAGAATTTGAAGACCCTGAGCTGTCAGAACTGAGACTGCAAAATACACCAAGCTCAGTGCATTAAAAGAAATCATCCAGACAGAATTCAAGACCTGCTAAAAGACCTATGCAGCTATTGGCCTTTCCAAGATGAAATTACCATAGAAGCAGGAGTTGTATTTAAGGGCAGATTCCAGCTTATTCCAGAATCCATGACTGACGACATTCTGACTCAACTCAACGCAGCCCACCAATGTATCGAAAAAAACATGCAGGTTGGCAGTACCTGTGCAGAACATCAAGATGCACAACCAAAAGTACCTCTCATTCCACACAAAACACCCACAAAGCCATGGCAGTACCTAGCGTCAGATCTATTCGAGATACATGGACATCAGTACCTACTTATCGTCAACAGATATTCCAAGTACCCATTGGTTGATGAAATGCCCATACCAGTAAGCAGGCATGCAGTTGCACAAAAAATGCAAATGAACATGTTTTTATTTGGTCGACCAGATGAACTAATAACAGATAACTGACCACAGTACACAGGACAACCTTTCAGGAAATTCATAGCTAACTGGGGAATAAAACACACCACAAGCTCACCACACTACCCAAAAAGCAATGGATTTATTGAAAGACATGTGAGACACATCAAATCCATCATCCAAAAAAAAACAAAAAAAACAATACAACACAAAGGAGATATACAAGTGGCACTGATGCAGGTGCGAGGGATGCCTGATGACAGTGATTTGCCATCCCCTGCAGAATTACTCCTTGGCAGACCTATCACCAACCTTCTACCATGTCATGCAGAACCCAGGTAAACTGGAACCCAGACAGCACCTGGAAAAAAGGACAGCAAGGATGAAAACACGTCATGATCAACGTAGTGGTAGAGACTTACCTCCAATGTTTCGCGGACAGTGTGTAAGAGTGCTGGACAAGGAAAGGAAAACATGGCACCCAGGGACTATTGTGGAAAGATTCAGGGAGCCAAAAAGTTACCTGATCCAAACACCAAATAGAAACACATTCAAATGTACCAGGAACCACCTCCATTAAGTGTATGCACCACACACATAGAAAACCCATAAAAAAAGTACAATTCTCTGAAACACCCAAGAGATGTGATTGAACAAAGCCACAAGGATCCAGTTGAAAACAAAATCACACAACCTCTTGAAACAAAAACAGACAATACAGGAAATGAGACAACAAGATCAACACGCACAAGATCTGGACGGATCATAATCAAGTCAGCGCAATACGGACAATAAGGGCTGTGTGTAAAGCTGAATGAAAAGTCAAGCAGTAAAAAGAATTCAAAATATGGACTGAATGCTTATTTCTGCACACGTAACCAAACAGGTTGTTATTGTTCATTATTGTTATAATGTGCACCCTATTGAAAAAAAGAAGCTTGAGATATCTTTAGGGTCATACCGTGTCAACTCAACCAGAGGTCCCCAGGTTAAAATTTTTGATATTGTTAATATTTTTTTCTGTAGTATGACAAACAAATGATGATGAAAGCCAGAATATTAAATGTCACAGATGTATATTTACTGAGTAATCCACTATTTTGTATAGGGGGGTCAAAATGACAAGTTTGGAGATTTGGAGCCAATTTACAGGGGTGTAAAAATGAGTTTAGAAAGATGGCAGCATCATTATTTTATTTTTACACAGAGATTGGTAGGTCTATTAGTAAAATATGTTCACTTTAGCAATCTTTGTTTCATTATATGCCAACGGTGACAGTTCAAAAATGGCAAAAAGCACTTCTTGTTTTTTTTTGCCTGAAGTTTGCATGCCTGTAACTCAAGAAGTTTTATAGATATCTTAATATCCTTTTAAATTTTAGATTCGATTTAAGAAACTTGAGGCAAAAAACAATGCCAATTAACATGATTTTTTACCGGGGTACCTCCCCTGAAACGCGATTGGGCTAGATTTGAGTCGCAATTTGGTGGATTTTGTTGTAAAAACCTGGCAACTCTGGTCCACACTACAATGCGAAAACAGTTTTTTCAAATTTATCCACTTTGGAAAGCGTTTTCAAAAAGCTTAATTTTCGTGAATAAAAACACCATCTCAGTGTGGACAGAAGGCCAAAATGGAGAGAAAAAGATGCGTTTTCAAACAAACACATATTAGTGTGGACATAGCGTTATAGGCAGCTGACTAGTGTCGGATCTATTCGAGATTCATGGACATGCCAGTTGCATAAACTTAGTCACTACATTAAGACTGTGTCTTAAGAACTAGTTTGACCAACTTGCAGTTAACCAAGGGGTAATCAATGTTATTTTTCCAATTCCAATTACACCAATCTACCTTTTTTATGTAACGAACTTAAAAAAATTACGACCACTCTTCAAGAAAAAAATTAGTGTCTTAACTTTTAAGACTAGTCTAAGTGGTTTATGCAACCGGACCTACTTACCGTCGACAGATATTCCAAGTACCCACTGGTTCCAAGTACCAACCAACTCTGCCCTATTGGCAATGACTTTGCAGGCAGCGTTTGTGCATGAAGGTACCTCACAAAACATTTTGGAGAGGCTTCTGAGGCGGCGTAACAGTTTAATGGTCTATAGCAAAATAGAGCGAGCTTTGGTGAGAGCTAAACAAATACTACAGTAGTAATTTCTCGCTACAAATGACATCAGAATTGGAAAACGTCAAAAACATACATTTACACACAAACTGACCAGAAACCTCAAATTTCAGAGGCCATCTTTCTTTTTCCAGCTCAACTGTCACCAAATGGAACACATATTATGGTATATCAAAGCAAAGTGAAGGATACATCTATGCTGCCTTCAAAAATCGATCAGATAAAGGTATATCAGGGGGCAAGAAGTGAAGCTAACATTAGATTCTGACATGCCTTGATGCCTTCCTACCTAGGAAAGCATCCTCTGCATTTTTAAGTTTTTGGATGGCCAGGTTTGTTTAACTTGAAGCAGAGCAGCGCAGACTTATAACACATAACATGACATATAAACTTCCTGTATTTTATTTTTATAGCAGAATAATTACAACAAAAGAAAAAAAATAGAGGAGATAAAAATTGATGACTAGTAAGACTAGTCTTTGCAGTTTATGTAACTGGCTTAAGGTTAGCAAGCAAGCTGGCGGTGTCAGAATGTCACTCTGTCAGTCAAATCCGAAGAATTACAATGCAACCCATGGCAACGCATCATGACGACGATGTCTGAAGATACTTAAAGATACTTATTTTTTTTAGCAATTTGTTACTGTTTTGTACACATTGTTTGTCATTTAATGATAATTCAAATGCATATTGCTTTTTTGACTACTATATTGTTCTTGATAATTGTTGATTATCAGAGAAGACCTGATTCAGACCTGAAACAAAGAGGTGCAAAGACTAAACCCACTGGAATTATTAAATTTTCTATAATCTTTCCACCTTATTTTTAACATAAGGGTGCATTTTAAACTTGAATGGACAGTACTTCTTACCAAGGTCCTTCTGTGGATTAGGTTGCAATTTATCATTTGTACTCATGGTGTTGCTATTGGTCTACCACAATAAAGACAGTGACAGAGGCACACCAAGAAATGAGAAATCTTGTTCTGTAGGCTGCCCCTCGAACGCAATGAATGTTACATTTTATTAAAATTACAAGAAATGCATGTGCTGGGAATGTTCTCACTGCAATGATTCAGCTTGACTGGAGTATTGGGTAGTATGAGTAATACATTTTCACAAGCTTTTTCCAGTCATCAGATGGCTGCATAAATCCCTCCTAATATTATTAACTTGAATGTGTAACTGCACTCATAAAACATGTTAATCATAATACATTCTTTGCTCGAGCGAGTAATGAAAAAGTATCAGATTTGGTTGTGAACTTCATAACATGCATTTCATATAAATATTTAAATGTATATTTGTCCACAGCCATTTTTTAACTTTAAGGATAAGAGGGTTTCTTCCTGGCCTGCAGAAATTGCCTTATCTGGAATATTAAGAGTAAGCTGTCTGTCTCTGGAATTTGCTTTTCATCTTAATACAGTGGCTATATAAATTTCTGTCATACATTCAGACTGTGCTAGGCATTACTGTTCATCTGAGAGACCCAGCTGTTGTCACATCTTGTTTACAGAGGAGATCAAACCCAGCAGCTGGCAAGCTCAAGGCATCATCTCTGCTCAATATGCTGTATTGTTGAAGAGTAATTTGACCGTAACTACCCCATCAGGATAAAATCAAACATCAATGAGTAGTATGTAGCATACAGTAATTTGTTACATTTAAAGTTATAAAAAGTTTATTCAAAGTCATTAAAATGCATTAAACGTATTAATTATTTAAAAGTAATATTTATTAAATGTATTACATTTATTTAAAGTTATTACATTTCTTATTAGGTCAGTTACAAAAAGAATTGTCAATCAAGTTTATATTGTTTTATCAACTCCACGTCATCATATAACTCCAATACATCATATCTTCATTGGGAAGCATGTCTCCTCTTCTTTGCTGCCATCTTGTTACTCCTAACTTCTTCTAAATAATTTAAGAGCTAAGACCTAGTCTTGACACTTAAGAGTAAGTGTGATTCATAAAGGTTCTTAAGTCTAGGAATAAGAGTAAAATTACGTCATTCTTAGAATTTTGACACACTTGAGACTAAAATTTTACTCTGAGCAGCTTTACGGCCGCTGATCTCACCATCATCGAATCTGTCTGTGATTACATGAAGAAACTGAGACAAACTAAATCCAGAAGAACTGTGGCCGTGTCTCCAAGAAGCTTGAAGAAACCGACCTGCAAAGATACTGTACTGTGAAGAGTTGGGTGCGTTCACACTTGTAGTTCGGTTCGTTTGGTTCATTTGGTCCGGACCAAAGAAGAAAAACAAACATTTAGTCCTGGTCCGATTAGCGTTCAGATTGGCAATTTTATCACCGAACCAAAAGATACCGAACCTTCAGGCATAGTGATACATTCACAACGTGATTGCTCGGATTTTATGACGTATTGCCTATTTTGAGACGGAACTTACCGAACATCCAAAACAATGCTGTGTGCTGAGGTAAATGCGCTCGTTGTGTGTGCGTAGCGGTGCGTAGCCTGCATGTGATGGTATTTTGGCCAGCTGGGAACTCATGAAGAGCTTATAAAATGTGTAAAGTAGTCAAAACAGCGTCGGGAATCCATCCGTCACACACAAACGATCTGCTGCGTGGAGACGCGCATCTGATGCCTGTGATGGGCAAACTCGCACCTATGACAGGAAAAACCAACATGCGTGAGGATTCTGTCCTTTTTAGGGTCTCGTCTTCCTGTTTTTGGTTCGTTTACATGTCTTTGGTCATTCGAACCGCACCAGAGTTCGTTTGGAAACGGACCGAGACCCATCTTTTCAGCGGTCTCGGCCCGCTTGTTTGGTGCGCACCAGGGTTCGGATGGCAGCGTTCAGATATGTTCAAATGAACCGCACTAACCGAGCAATCGCACCAGGGTTCGTTTTAATCGAACCAAACATGACAAGTGTGAACGCACCCTTAGGCACTTGTGTAAAAATGCTGGTAAGTGATGCTTTTAAAAATGCTGTCATAAATAGATTTTATTTATTAACTAAAGAAAATATTTGGTGTGACCATCCTTCGCATTTAAAAATTGAACTCTTGAGTTGCCTTACCCTGAAATGGGAAACTCTGAGTTTTCTGTTTCAGAACAGCTGAATTCCGTTAGTTCAATCAACTACTCGGTTTACTCCGAGTTTAAGCGCGTGCACCAGGACTACGAAAAGCCATGATCAATGGAGCTCCGATATTACGATTCACCATGGCAACAGCACCCAACAAAAAGACGTCCACATACGTCCGAGTTAATGCAAGTTTAATTCTTATCACTGTTATAATATCAGAGGTGAAAACTGGCAGAACGGTGAACTATCCCACATACAAAAAAAATAAATTAATTGCCTTTTCTTTTTTGCAAATTATGTTCTATTTACAATGTAGGCTAAAAGTAGCAGTTCTTTGCAATACGTGTAAATAGTAAATAGATGCTATTTATATTTTATACTGGCAGATACATACTATTTGCACCTCAGTATTGTTTTACATTAAGAGGATGCAATAATAACAGACTGTAAATGATTGTATCATTATTAAACACTCGTTAGGCAATTTACTCCCACTTTTAGAACATTTTCTCCATTTTTATAGAAAATAAATGCCTTTCTGATGTGATGGGAAATGGGAGAAGAGCGAGCACGGCAAAAGGAGGATTTGAACCCGGTCAATCATGTCACACTCCTAATAATGTTTTCCATTTGCATTAAGATTATTTTGTTACCACACTGGCAGATACTTTTACTTAAGTAAAATGCGCTTAATTTAGATTCCCTCAGGAAACAAGACTAAATATCTTATTGGACTATCACTTTCTTACTGTATATAGAAAATCCATCTTGATTTAAGAATTTTTAGATACTTGTACTTGAAATAAGACAAAAAAACACTTTTTTTTGCAGCGTGAATGAATGAATGAGCTATTTAAACATCGCTTGCGCTTTAAAAAGGGGGAGGAGACCGAAAGAAACTCTGGGTTTACCGAAGAAAACCTGCTCGCGACCAGGTTAGTTTCACAGAGTAAGTTACCATGGTAACTGACTTTGAGTATAAGTTACCTCTCTTTCTGAAACGGGCTTGACTTACCCTGCTTTCTCGGGTTTGACATACCACCCATTCTGAAACGGAAAATCCAGAGTTTCCCTCATTTCAGGGTCAACATACTTAGAGTGTTAATAATGATGGTGATTGGCACAAATACTGGGAGCAGGCACCAGGAACACATAACATCCTAGACAATGTTCAGCAAATGATTTTTATTTACATGCTGTTGATTCAGGATTAAACATACTTGGGGACAAAAAAGTGTTTTTTCCATTAACACTCAAGTCTCTGATGTTACTGCCTTTACCCCTTTCTCATTCCTTGGTTGACTGAGAAGCTCCTCTATTCGTTGAAGGTCATTATCAGTGTGCTGATGTTTCTCAGTCATCATTTCTCCAGCAAGATCATCTGTAAGCTTTAGACGAGCATTCCTGCAATGGAGATATCAGTTCAATTATCTGTTCAAAAGGATAAGTGACCGTTTATAAAATCTGTACATTTAAAAAGATTCTCTTCTTTTGGTGGAACTAACCATTCAGCGACTCTCAGCTCATATAACTCCCGTCTTTCTCGTCGCCTCTTGTCATGCATGGTCTCGCCCCCCAGCTTCTGCAGACCCACAATTAAAACTCCAGCCGGCAGCCTGTAACATCACATGTTCTTTGAAATTCAATTAAGCAATATCACATGAACAAGAGTGCTGTCAGCTTTTTAGGTTTTATAATACACCATTGTATCCAAAAATAAAAATTAATTTCATTTAAGTTTAGTTCGTTTTTGTTTTCGTTACCATTTCCAAGTCCAATAACAGGAGCATGTTAGTGTCTTTAACTTCACACTATGTAGAGCATGCTGTACTATGTATAGTCTTTTTTCAGTTTGCTGCCCATTTTGTTGTACCTGACTGAGGTGTTATAGTCTGTCTGCAGGCTCACTTGTGTGCTCCAGGTGTAAGTGTGCTAAGCAGCTGTATGAAACTCAAAGGGGACCCTTTTCATAAGATGTAATAAGGTGTCCCCAGAATGTGTATGTGAAGTTTCAATTAAAAATACCCCGCAGATCATTATAGCTGGAGAGACTCAGGAAGAAGTTACAACTTTTAGAATGCAACTTTAGAATGCAAGTTAATTCAACTCATCGACTAGCATGTGCAGTCATGTTGATCTTTTGTGCAAATCCCGTATGGACGCCCACTATACATAGCGTACCTGTTTGCCAAACAGAGCCATACACACAAGGCTAACGTTTATGATTGCTATCAAATGCTGTGAATAGTCTAATATTTTTTCCAAAATATTGCTCGGACAGAAACACTCCTTTTTTAGCAATCGAGCTTGCAAGGGTCAACTTTGCAGGCTATTCAAGCTAACGAGACTCTAAATAGCATTATGTGCTCGTCTGTGCAGCCAACGACAGAACAGTTGGCACGCTTTGCTCGAAGTTTTGCCATGGCCTTAGAACTGGTACACCGTTTTCGCTTGCGAAAACAAAATGACAGGGCCGTGGGTGGAAACGTGCAGATTAAGGTGCGGTAATACCTCCCAAGGGGAGTGAAATCTGAGCGGCTTGTTTTTTCACATGTTTGCAGAGAAAGGCTTGCCAAAACAAAGTTACTGGGTTGACCTTTTTCACGTTTTCTGGGTTGGTAGATCCGATAATAGCACGGAAAAAGTCAGATTTTCATGATATGTCCCCTTTAATGTCTACGCTAATAAAGGGAAATGGGGAACAAGAAAAAGTTAAATATAACTAATGAACTTAAAAAGAAAAACAAGAAGAAAAATGCAAAAATAGTTCTTCAGATCACAGACTTCTGTTTAGCATATGGGTACCTCTGGCAATACAAAATGAAGAGTGAAAAAAGCAAAAGGGGGGGAAGGGAGTTATTTTGGTTGGGGATGCAGATGCAAGACAGGATTACAGGGGAGGCCACAGCTGACAGACAGAATGCCCTCAGAGATGGAAACTGGATGGGGATATAGATGGGTAGTGTGAGGGGGAAGAGAGGGCAGTGTTGCTGCAGGGCAGACATATCTCCCCAGAGAGAGTGACAGCACTGATACTGACTGACTGAGACATACATAGACACACACATTGGGTTTTCATGTTTTATGGAGACATTCCATAGACATAATGATTTGTATACTGCAAACTTTAAATTATATTCCCTAACCCTAAACATCACAGAAAAAGTTCTGCATTTTTACATTATCAAAAAACATCACTTCGTATGATTTATATGCCATTTTCCTCATGGGGACCAAAAAATGTCCTCCATAACGTAAGGAATACCGAGACCACACACACACACAGACTAGTCATAACTCTCTCTTTCTCTCCATGTTCTACTCACCCCAGTACAGCTCCTATGGCTGTACCAGCCAGCAGCCCTCTAAGTCCCAGATTCAGCCGGAACAATCCTCCTGTTACAGCTAAACACATAAATACTGTCATTCTTTCTTATCTTAATTTGATGAGCAAATATTCTATGAAAGTCAACCCCCCCCCCCTAATTATTGCCATTGTCCAGAGATGATAAAAAAAAGTTTGTGTACTTACCGCCTGCAACAGTGAAATGGCTTAGAGCGTCTTTGTCTCTATATGCTGTCAAGCCAGTATTTACAGTACTGTGGGTAAAAATATAATCACAGGTTCCAAAAAAAATATTAAGCAGCACAGCTGTTTCCAACATTGATGATAATTGAGTATCAAATCAACATATTAGAATGATTTCTGAAGGATCATGTGACACTTAAGACTGGATTAATGGCTGATGAAGATTCAGCTTTGCATCACCAGAAATAAATTATATTTTAGTAAGCAATAAGGTACTTGAGGCTGTGCTGTATCGTGACTTATTCATGATATAGCACTAGCCTCGAGTACCTTATTGCTTTCATAAAACGGTTGCCACACAATACAAATATTAAAGACAAAAATATGTATCAATGCAACTTTCATGATGCAACTTTCACTAAAAGCCTTCCTTCCGCTGGAAAAAAATAGTCCCTGACCGTGAACAGCAACAGAATTTACATTATTACGCCATTAGATGGCGGCAAAGACTGTCTTAATGAGTGTGTCAGTCAGCAGCAAAGACTTTTATATTGAAAAGACTGAATTGTCGTGAACACGGAACAAGACGCAACTGACAAATGCTTTGACTAGTGCTGTCAGTCATGGGAAAACCCCTAACTGTTAAAAGTACAAGATAATACAGATTTTTTTATGATGAACATAGTATTAGCATTTTCCTTCAGGTCAGTCCTAATGCTGAATACAGGTAATAAACTCGCTCACTCAATCTCTTTCTCACAATACTCTTCTACATAATACAGTAAGCTTCAATTAACAATATCAATTGAGAACATACAGTTTACATTGCTAAGAGTGGTTGCTAAGGGTGTGTATAAACCACAGGTGAATAAAACACAGCTATTGACCAATCAGAATCAAAGACAGGAACTAACTGTTTTATAAAGTATATTAAAATAGAAAACCATTATTTTTAATTGTAATAATATTTCACAATATTACTGTTTTTTCTGAATTTTTTTATCAAATAAATGCAGGCTCGATGAGCATAAGACACTTCTTTCAAAAACATTATAAATAGTAATGTGTCCAAAATTGATCGGTACTGTATAAACAAACTAATATTCTTTTTTGTGCTCATAAATAATAAACAAAAAACTAAAACAAAACATCAACACTAAGTGAAACAAGTTCATTCAAAAGCATAATTAAACTGATTCACAAATTAATACTCAATGTATCTATACTTACTTAAACAGGGTCACAAATGCTGCTACCCTCCAGCTCCACCGCCAGCCAAAGCTCACAAACCCACGAATAGCTGCATTATGTGCAGAGCGCTGGTGAGACAAAAATAAATAAATAAACAAAAAAATTTGGATACAGAACATCAATATGTGCATATTTTAGGCACATGAAATAATGTGCTTTTCAGCTATACAAAATGTAAAACAAAGCAATTCAAGCTTAAAAAAAACAACAATGGGAAATTAAAGCAGATATCTGTATGAACAAATGAACAAAACATGACTCTGCTACAAAGAGATAAATACATTTGCAGCCTCTGTCCTGTGTCTTACCACTGCATCCACTCTGTTTTGGTACATTTCAGCCTGGCTAAGCTGAATAAATCTCTCACGAGCATGTCTGGCTCCTGGTAGGCCTCCATAGACCATCCCTACTATGGATGCAGCAATTCCACACTTTACTATATTCCTTAACTCCTCTGAGTACATCTCACCTTCACTGTGTGGAGAGCAGAACAGAATCAAAGAGAAGTAATTACACCATGCTAATGCATCATGCACAGTCCATAAGGATTGATACTGCGCACAATATGGTAACCAGATGTCTCCGTTTTTTGGGGACAATCCCGGTTTTTGGTATGCTGAAAAATGGGGTGTGAACACAATTTTGAAACATTCCCGAAGGTTCTGCCACCACAACGCAGTAATACGCGCACAAACACACCACACAACTTAATTCTTAACTATACGACTTGGGTGAAAAGTACACTCGATATGAATAAATCAACTAAACAATTTCACCAGCAACAATTACACTCGCTGAAAGCATATCATTTGTGCTTAAAATGCATAAATGAAGAAGAAAGCCAAAATATTAAATGCCATGGATGAATATTTGGCTGAGCTGTTTACTTACTTTTTAATTAGTCTTCACATATGCCATCATTTTGTTCATTCAGACTGACACATGGAACACGCACATAAACAAGAGGTGGGATTTATTGCACAAACCAATCATATCCAATCATAACCAATATCAATACCTATATACCCTCTAAGGTGATTCTTTTGTTTATATGCATCAATATGTTTGACTCATTAGACAAGAAAGTTGAGAGAGACCGCATCTTTCTCTCGAGTGGGTGTGGTTTCTGCGCCAACAGCGGACACGCCCCCAGTGTTTGAGATCAGAGAACACTGCTTATTTTTTCAAGATTTTGATAACTTATTTCATTTACTTGGCATTTTTCATAGATCAAAATCCATGTAAAAAACAGCTTATAATTAACAAAAGAAAATTACATGTATGGGTAGCGCAACTATGACTGTTTAAGCCCCGCCCCTCACTTCCGGTTCTGTGGCTGCAGTTCTGAAACTGCTGGTGCTGTGGTTCTGCAGCTGAATATATCTCGACTTTCTCCCATTCATTCTCAATTACCCCCCACAAAACCCACCGCAGCTTTAGGGGGTCTATTGATTTTCTATGAGGGGAAAGGAGGCACAAGAGACGCAGACTCCCGCTGTAACTTTACCTGCGGGTGTCGCTGTTGGACAGTGTTTCTTTAGAAATACGAGTGACTTACTTTTTATTGTCACATTTTGTAATATTTACGTTGTTTTATTTTTGTTGTATGGATTATTATCTCATTCTATTTTTTTGAGGAGGCACTTACGTTGGCCCAGTAGTGCACAAAACAACGAAATTAAAAAAGCAAACATAAGTTCACAACACAACGAAATCGAGCCACAACGCAATGGAATAAAGTCACAACACAACGAAATAGAGCCACAACACAACGGAAATGCTCCCGACCACTTGGGGGCTCTCAGAGCTCGGTAAAGTTAGTTTTCCTTTCCAATGTTCTATAGAGTCGGCAGTGATAATAATACCACGATTAGTTTCAACAGTATGTAACCACCGTATATCGACATTAAATATTAATTCAAAATCACATACGTGCACAATAGCTTCATATTTATACTTGTGAATGATTTGACGCGCTACCACGGCGCATGATGAAGGGAACATCCACCAATTCCACCAATTTAAAACGTATAGTTTGTATTCATTACAATTACTTTTAACATTTAAAAACAGAAATATTCAAATTCCAAAGCTTGTCAGTCTTACCAACAGGAACTAACAAGCTTTGGAATTTGAACATGTCTGTTTTTAAATGTTAAACAAAGTCATTGTAATTAATACAAATTATACGTTTTAACCACTTGGTGGAATTGGTGGATGTTCCCTTCATCATGCACCGTGGTATCGCGTCAAATCATTCACAAGTATAAATATGAAGCTATTGTGCACGTAGTTGATTTTTAATTAATATTTCATGTCGATATACAATGTTTACATACTTAAAACTAATCATGGTATTGATATCTTTGTAAGACTGTCGACTCTATAGAACAGTGGCAAGGAATACTAATATTACCGGAGCTTTGAGAGCCCCCAAGTGGTCGGGAGCATTTCCGTTGTGTTGTTGCTTTATTTCGTTGTGTTGTCGCTTGTTTCCGTTGTGGCTTTATTTCGTTGTGGCTTTATTTCGTTGTGTTGTCGCTTGTTTCCGTTGTGGCTTTATTTCGTTGTGTTGTCGCTTGTTTCCGTTGTGTTGTGGCTTGTTTCCGTTGTGTTGTGGCTTTATTTCGTTGTGTTGTGAACTTATGTTTGCTTTTAAAATTTCGTTGTGTTGTGCACTACTGGGCCACCGTAGGCACTGCCTCCCTTGCCTCCTTGGAGGAAACGTCCCTAATATATATATATATATACACACACACACAGTTGCTTAAAAGTCGGAAAGAAACTGCGATAGTCTTCTCTTGCCCATTGTGGCATATCCGGGTGAAACAGCTTTTTGAACAAGAAAAAATTATTTATTATAAATGATTAACGAGTACGAGGGCACATGAATAACAAAAACAAACAAGAAACCAACAATGATGTGCACCGATAAATCATGTACAATAAATACTGCAACACTGTGTTAATGAATTACTGACACATTACTCATACTCACTGCCTGCTGAAAAGATCTTTGATGCGGTCCCACCCTGTGTCAGGGAACTCTGGCTTGCCTATGTGTTGTGGTAAGGTCTGTGCAGAGGTACTATCAGACGCATGTACACAAGGAAGAGTGAACCCAAGAAGAGCCTTGAGAGGACCCAGATGTGAGCCCCCAGGTCCATTTGCATCTGTCCCCCCACATAAATCCTGCTGCCTTGCAGTACACATCAACGAGCTGTTAAATCAAAGAATGAGAGAAACAAGGCCAGAGGGTATGAGAGCATGTTTATGCACTTTCATCGAGAAGGACCTGGCTGCAGCCTGCAGATCCCTATTCCGATTGGCTCGATCGTCTTTCATAGGCATACATGATAGAAAATGTGTTCGTAGTACTCGGTGTAGGAAGGAAGCTATTTCATTCACTGTATGTCATTTAAAAACTGAAAAAGCTGTACAGTTTCACAAAACTTTTATTATCACAGAAGGAAAAAAAAACATTAACCTGTAACTCGCAATGTTCCTGAAATGACTTTAGACTAACGCATGAACGACCCCACAACATTTCACAAAATTAAATTTGATTATCAACAGCAGGAGGGCCAAGTCTTCAGGTAGAGAAATGAATTAAATGATTCATGATACTAAATGATTTATGATATATGACATTATTTCATATCACCATAGTATGAGAAAGGAAATGAAAAGATGGACACTGTTATCAGTATCATGACAAGACATATAGTAACAGAAGGTGTTACTATTGGTCATGCAGTAACTAAATGACAGTGCCGTGATATTTATGTATGTTTAAAGCTTTCATTTTCTTCACTACATTGCAAAGCATAATATAAGACTTTTTTATTTAATGTGTTCCTCGTTATTTTAAAGTGACGAAATCGAGAACTTGATTCTGAAAAAAACGCGCCTGGAGTCTGTTGCTATAGTAATGAACTTTCACTCGCATGCGACTGACATAAACTAGTTTTTATTTCAGTGCTGTTGTTGTTAATGTTATGGTTATTTTAAACAGTTTTGTAAATTCAGCTTAACGGCATTAAGTTAAATGTTTATTTATCATTCAACGGAACTGTGCGCACATATTTTAGACCCTTATCTCCATGCAATAAATGCACGTCCTGTGCATAAGTGATGTTTTACTTATGTTTACGTTTAAGGTGCGGCCAAAATTAGATTAGACATTAGACACCTCTCGTTTTAGTTTTGTAACTGGATTGATGACATTCGCTCATCAATCCATGCACAACTCTGCCTACCGAGTACGAACATATTTTCTATCATGTATGAAAGACGATCGAGCCAATCAGAATAGGTATGGGGCGGGGCGACACGACACCGATCTGCAGGCCGCTGCAGCCAAGTGTACTTGCTTTCATCCACACTGACATGCATGCCCTATAGTTATGGGATTAATATCCTGCCATGATTCAAAACTGAAAATGAAGTTCTGAAAGGTTGAAACTAAGTGTTCGAAAACTCAAAATCTTACAAAAAAAAGTTTTGCAAGATCGAAAAATAAGATTTGCAAGTTTGCAAATTGTAAAAAAATAAAAATATCTCTGCAAACATTATGTTGTTTTTGAGATTTCCTTCTTCAGAACTGCAACATTTCTTTTACGATGTTGCGCAAAGAATTTTTCAGAGTTTCAAATTTGTCAGTGTTCTCCCACTGTATAGTTTGTTTTCCAGGTTTGAAACCTTGTAAATGGTGATCTGAAAACTGGTGTGCGAATGTGTGAAAAAAAGTTTTGAAACTCTGAAAACAGAGTTTTGCAGGCTTGCAATGTGGTAAAAAAATAAAATCTCTGCAAAAATAATTTTGTTTTTGAGTTTTCCTTCTTCAGAAGTGCAACACTTTTTTTACGGTGTTGTGCAATAATTTTTTCAGAGTTTTGAATTTGTCACTGTTCTCCCAGTGTATAGTTTGTTTTCCAGATTTGAAACCTTGTAAATAGTGATCTGAAAACTGGTGTGCGAATAGGTGAAAAAAAGTTTTGAAACACTGAAAACTGAGGTTCGAAAGGGCGAAACTTATTACATTACATTAGCACTCCTATTGCAGACTATTTTTTCAGAGCCGAGTTTACAACACCCACTTTGCGGAGATACGCCCACACAGTTGCGAGCTTGCGACTCACGTGATTTGTGGCAGCGTTGTCACGCAGCTCTGCTCTGAAACTCAGACTGAGCGAAAATGAAGCTTCGCAACCAGTGTTGCCAGATTTCGCCAGACAAATAACCAACCAGGCCTGTGAAAACAAGCCCAAAACAAGCGACTTTTTCTACGGAGCCCCCCTAGGTTCCGGAAGGAGAAAAATAAATAGACCGTGTGCACGGTTTTATACGGAAGCCCTAAACGGCCATTTTTTTTTCTATCTTGTTTTCTCGTGATCACGACTTATTTTCTTGTGATCTCGAGATAACAAAAGTTGTTTTGTCGTGATCACGACTTAATCTCTGCTCTAAATTACACAAATGCGCCAACAGGTGGCAGTATATTACCAAATATAACTGGTGATGAGCTGTAAATGTCCACTTTACTGTATTAGTTCATATTGGCTCAGATTGAACGAGTTTCGGACAGAGAGTTTTCGTGATCGCTTTATTTTGTGCAGTATTGTGTGCCTTAAGCGATTAATTTAACTGTTAAATGACTGATTATAATAATTTTGCTTGAAAATGTATCTGTTATCATTCTGACTAGGTGCATGACTCACCACAGTTTCACGACCGCAATAGTTCGGTGTGATACTTAACTTATTGCTTATTAAAAATTAATTTGATGTCACTGTATAGTATTCTGTTTGAACCTTATTGTGTATCATTAAGACGCTATTTTAATCATCGCAGTTTCAGTGTTCATTTATTTTTGTCACTCAATGTATATAAGAAATATGATTTATAGCCTATGTCATTTAATTCAGCGATGGTGTGTAACCTATTGTATTTTCTTCATTTGTAGGAAACAACACACACATAAACACGCTTCTCAAACAGCATCCCAAGATTGTTTTAGCCTTTAGATGTTTTTTGGAAATCTGGAGTATTGCACCTCTTTTTAATGGAAGATAGGAGGAAGACAGTTTAACGCACATGATGTCTCAGCCTATCCTACATGACGAATAAAAATAACAAACACATTATGTTATATATACATATTTTTAAATTAATACGGAAAATAAAGTTGGTTTAATCTAAAAGGTTTTAGAATCATAGAATAATCTGGCATCTTTCTGAAGGCACTCTGCCTGTGCTTGAGATGCTCTGTTGAATATTATGTTAATTACACAAACAATATGTTAAGCGAACATTTATTGAACAGTGATTGATTAACCTATATGTATTTATTTATTAAACTTTATTATTAAGTGAAGTAAATATCCACAAGATATATGAACGCATGTTACTATAGCAACAGTAGAATCTGGGTACAGTGTGTTTCAGAATCAATCATTGTAAAAATAACTTTTATGTCATGATCACGACAAAACAACTTTTGTTATCTCGAGATCACGCTGTCTCCTGTGTGTATGGGGAAAGGGGAGGGACAGAGAGAACAGGCTAGACAAACTCCTACGTTTAAATAACAAATAGAAAATATCTGCTTGACAACTTATGGAGTTTGGGGATCAAGCCCAAATAAGCAACTACACTTTAGAAACAAGCCCAAAAAAACGCGACTCGCGACTACCGATATTTGTAAGCGACTTTACAGAAAAACAAGCCCAAAGTCGCTTATAATAAGCGAACTTGGCAACACTGCCAGAGATCCGTGCATCCTCCGTTTGCGTATCCTGTGCGCTTTCGTCATTGGCGGAGGAGTCGGTCAATCCCACCTTTCCAGTAAATACGACTTGTGATTGGACTGTACGTCAGCAGACCGCAAAGCATTGGCCAAGAGCAGAAGGCCCTCCCTCCAGGCTTTTTTTTTTAAGTTGCGAAGCTTCATTTTCTCTCAGTCTGAGTTTCAGAGTTTCAGAGCAGAGCTGCGTGAGAACGCTGCCACAAATCACGTGAGTCGCAAGCTCGCAACTGTGTGGGCGTATCTCCGCAAAGTGGGTGTTGTAAACTCGGCTCTGAAAAAATAGTCTGCAATAGGAGTGCAAATGCAATGTAATGTAATAAGTTTCGCCCTTTCGAACCTCAGTTTTCAGAGTTTCAAAACTTTTTTTCACACATTCGCACACCAGTTTTCAGATCACTATTTACAAGGTTTCAAATCTGGAAAACAAACTATACACTGGGAGAACAGTGACAAATTCGAAACTCTGAAAAAATGATTGCACAACACCGTAAAAAAAGAGTGTTGCACTTCTGAAGAAGGAAAACTCAAAAACAAAATTATGTTTGCAGAGATTTTTTTTTTTTACCACATTGCAAGCCTGCAAAACTCTTTTCAGAGTTTCAAAACTTTTTTTCACACATTCGCACACCAGTTTTCAGATCACCATTTACAAGGTTTCAAACCTGGAAAACAAACTATACAGTGGGAGAACACTGACAAATTTGAAACTCTGAAAAATTCTTTGCGCAACATCGTAAAAAAAAAAAAGTTGCAGTTCTGAAGAAGGAAATCTCAAAAACAATGTTTGCAGAGATATTTTTATTTTTTTACATTTTGCAAGCTTGCAAATCTTATTTTTCGATCTTGCTAAACTTTTTTTTGTAAGATTTTGAGTTTTCGAACACTTAGTTTCAACCTTTCCGAACTTTATTTTTTTTTAGTTTTGAATCATGGCAGGATATTAATCCCATATATAGTTAGATGTAATGCAGCCATTCTGCATTTTAACACCGGAAGCAACACAGAAGAGTTTCTGCATCAAAGAGGAATAAAGGGTCTGATACCGGTTTAACTGCTCGTGACTTCTTAATTATGAGTTGGAGGTTTGGGAAGAGTGCGTTGAGATCATACCCTTTCAAAAGAGTTTTGCCAGACGTACATTCGAAGACACGTCACAATGCGCTGAAATCATTAGTAAACCATAGTAAAAAGACAATATTAATGTTATTTTTTAGTCAATGAGTAGAATTAAACATTCTAATCAAGAGCAGAAAGGCATGTTTAAAATAGACAATTCATAACGATTAATATTGTTAAATCGCGTTCGCCTGGACGTGGAATATGTGAGAAGTGACGTACTTTATTAGTGATTGTCCGCGATGGTCGGCGCAGTGTGAATGCTTTAAACAGGCACCAAATTATATTCCACATTCTAAACAAGCTCTAAGTAGAATTTTAGTCGTACACACTCCTCCACAGAGTTGACTTCCTGACTCCACATTAGCAAAAGGTAGCATGACCGTAAATTTACTTGAGCAACGCGCAGCTTAAATAAATCCAGTTCTAAACTAGCCACCACAAAATCCAACATGTCTCACTCACCTTCTTTCATTCAGTGCTCCTTCAGCGACCATTATAAAGTCAATATATTCACTGTCTTCCTTACACAATGGTCCGGTTGCTCCATCTAGCGGTGGAGGACCCAACTTAAATAATGTATTTATACTGACAATTCATCATGTGAAATAAAACGTTTGCCCCGTTTTGCTCGAACAAGTTCTTTCGAATGTCTTTTTATTCAGGGGTTACTTAAATGTTTAAAAGCTAAATATTAAGTGTAAAATTATGTTCTAAATGCACCACTTGTGTCAATGAATTCGAAGAAACTTAACTCAATAGTTCTCGGGTGTTCCTTTATATTGTCTTTTTTTTTCTTTATCCACCATGGTAAAAAAAAAAAAAAAAAAAACTCTTTTATTGGTGATGATTACCTTTACTGACACAACTGACAAGTTTGACTTTTTGTCTGCTCCATGCTAGATCTGGGTAATATACAAAAATGACTGTGAAAACAATTTCAATACAGACAGACAATTATCTACAGGAATACTCGATCATATTCAACACCTCAGTATCAGTTTGACTATTTTGTAAAACTGTTTTACATTCAAATGTTTCTCTAGTAACACGTGTTGAATCAGATTATCATTATCATCAATACTACTACTGTTGTACTGAGGCTTTGCTGGTATTGTTGTATTGAAAGTGACATAGAAGACATGTTACATTCCTATAAAGAATTATTAGAAAACTTGGTATCAGTTAATCCAAAAATACTAATAGTCGGGACCCAGAGGTTCCATTTCACTGCAAAAAAAAAAAACATTCTGCACTGGATCAAAGTAATCTATTGACATTATTTCATGTATCAAATGTAATGAAAGTGTTCTTATGTTACATGATGTTTTGAACTGGCTCCAGTTTTGACTTTTTAAATAACTGGTCCTTCATGCTACCTCTAAAAATGATGGTAGGCAATTGTTACCACTGTTACCATTATCTAAAGTAACCCCTTAAATCTGCAATGGAAAAATGTCTACAAACTAACAAAACATCTGACAGAAGAGTCGCTGTTGAGTTACTTTGATTATGAGGGAAGAAACGTGTACAGTACTGAAACAACCCCAACAACTTCCACTAAGGCCATGATGAAACAGTTCATTTTTAAGAAACTTCTTTTGGCAGGCTGCTATGTCTTATACTGTTGTTTCACAATAAATTATTTTTACAGTGTTGTAGCTTTACAGGCTTCACTACATACCTCAAACTGACTATGTACGACCTTATTTGTTTTGAGACTGCTGAATGCTATGAAAAATGTGTATTTCAGCTATTTCAGATGTGTAATATTGCTGACATCCAGAGAATAAGGGTCTGGACAGGTCTTATATATATATCAGTGGCGGCTACTGGTCTGTCAGAGAGGGGAAGCTCATTTTCGGCCTACATCATAAAATTGTCTATTTATTTAAAAGTAAATTCTGCCCTACGTTCCTTTTCAAGAAAATGGTCTGTGACCCTGTCGTACCAACTAGGAGTCTTTTCAAGTAAAAAAATATTAAACTCTGTAAAACTGAAACAAGGAATGTGGTGTATAATTGTGTGAAATGTATGATGAAAATCAAGCAATTTCGCCAAGCAAATATCAAAGAAATAGGTTGCAGCAGTTTTTATTTCGACTGAACTTGAGAAATCCGCGATGGGACTGAGCGCGAATAGCTTCAGTGATTCCTTATAGTACAGAATCGCTGTCAGTCAAAAGGAGATGCAGTCTTTCGACAGACCCTCCAATCATCACGCAGAAGCTCGGAGTCCGGGCCAGCCCACTCCCCATTCACCCCCAGAGACGCTGAGCGTCCGTGGGCGGGACATAATCGCAGCGTTTATCCAATGACCGTCTAGTTTCGAAGCGCTGAAAAAAACCGTTCAAAGCAGCCCCATTGAAGTCAATGGACGCTGGGCTTCAATAGGGAAATGCACTGTGACGCTGCGGGAATGTATGAGAAGGAAATCCAGTCAGCCGACCTGCTATATGTAACTGATTCTGAACGAACTCGTCTTTGAGATGAACGTTTTCTAACGCATTTTTAGTCAATAAAATGTTAATACAATAGTACATATTTGACCATTAATTTTGTGACATTATAAGGGAAGCCGAGCTTCCCTTGCAGTCTTAAAGAAATCATCCCTGATATATATATATATATATATAGAGAGAGAGAGAGAGAGAGATTGCTATATGGTAGCTTAAAGCACATTTAATTGATTTTAAAACCTTCCTTGAGTCTTAACCTTTAGAGCAATATAGATAGTCTGAGACATTTGGCAGGATTCACCAGATTAACTAACACAGAGCTGCCTTTAAATGCTCTTTTCAGCTATTAAGACCAGTTTAAAGAGCAATTGTGATGTTCAAAAGAATGAAGAGCAAGAATAAAGGCAAAGAAAAGAAGAATGATCTCCCCATTATGATTTCTTCAAGTCAGAGTTCAGATCGGCTGGCTCCGTGGATGATCTGATTGTAGTTTGATTTTCTCTTAGGTTTGTATTTGAGCAGCTTGCTGAAGTCAGTGAGCAATCTCTCCCAGTAACAAGACACATCCTCCATTCGGAGATGTTCCAGAATAAAGGTCTGGCCCCTAAAGAAATACAGAGCTATAAATATGAGTACAAGTATCAGCACAGACAATGTTTTAAAGAGATAGGTCAGACAATAATGAAAATTCTGTCAAAATTAACTGA
>RJVU01072345.1:328306-345977 GCA_003731715.1 Anabarilius grahami
AATGTTTGGGACAACATGATTAAAAGGCTTAAATTGTTACCTGACAGCAATTTCTTCTGCCACAGCATCATTTTCTTTCACAAACTGAAGCAGCTCTCTAACAAACAAACAAAGAAATAAACAATAAATAAACTAATAAATAAACATTCAGTTGTCTAATTTTTACATGAGTAAAGAGGCAGTTCTCTGCTAGCTCTCAATTACATTTCTATGAATAAATATTTCACTTAATTCACTTGTTTGATGATAATTACATTTCTTCAACAGGTCTGGAAGAATATGAGAGTGAATAAACAATGACAACATTTTCAGCTGAAGATACTATACACAGATTACATATATCCGCTAATCGTAGACTTTTGACATTTTCCAAAATTGGCACTTTGACTCATTGTATGTGGTCATATCATTTGATACAAAAATATGTGCATAACATACTTTAAGAAATGCAAAAAAATTTGAGCATTAATTTAGATTGGAACCCTTTGAGCTTGGTCTGCTCACATGTATATCTCACTTTAAGACAGTTTTTTATTATTTATAAAGTAAAACCTTGTGGTTGTTTGGATTTTATCAAAGACTTTGTAGACCAACTACAGCCCAGTGTGCTGAAATGGGACTTTGTATTTGTGTGCAGGGCTCCCACTCTTTCATGAACACCAGATTCAAGGACTTTTTAAAGCACCGTTTATTTTATTTCAAGCACCTATCAAATTCACATCCCAGCATATGGAGCGTCATGAAAGACCTTTTACAGTACTTAACATTTTAACCCTCCTATTGCATTTGCGGAAGAGGTACAGAATCATTTGTACATTAATTTTGGAAATATATTAAAACCGTTTGCAGCTTCCTTATCTCTAATGTTAACAATCTTTCCACACTAGTTTTGGTTTTCATTTTTTATAAATCATTAATTGAGTAAAAACATTATTATATAGAGAAAATATTTTAAAAATAAATTTTGCAATTGAGTGAAAAAATTATATGGGTTATAAAAGTCAGAATATATACAATATATTATAGATAAAATCTTGCAATTCTGAGAAAGAAAAAGTCAGAATTGATAGATATAAATGAGTACTTCTAAGAAAAAAAAAATCAAATTGCAATTTCTGACTTTATAAGATACAAATATATATTCCCTATATATTAAAAAAAGTAGCCTTACAAGGTAACAAAATATTAAATAAAAAAGCGATGACAGACTTTCAGCCCAAAGTGGATGAAGATAAAAATACTAATTTATAAGTTTCTTGTTAAAGCTACGGTACTAAAGAAATCTTTAAAAAAAGAAGGAAATTCTGTCATATTTTCTCACCGTAGAAGTTGTTCTAAAACACCCGTTTTAAAACAGTTTTTTTTTTTAAAAGAAGAAGAAGAAAAATGTGGGAAACCAAACAGTTGCTGGTCCCCAGTGAGTTCCATAGTAGGAAAGAAAATACTATGGATGTCAATTGGTTCTAGCAAATGTTTGGTTACCCACGTTCTTCAAAATATGTTCTTCTGTGTTCAGCACAAGACAGAAATTAATACAGGTTTGTATCAACTTTAGAGTGAGTAAATAAAGACAGAATTTTCATTTTTGGTTGAACTATCCCTTTAAGGACATTTTGCAGCATGTGTTGTCTGTCCCTTTTAGGCTCATTTTAGGCTCATAGCTAATTTGTTGCTAACACGCATTCGATTTTCTCTCAACTGTTTACTTGGAATTAACCCTTAAACGATGGTGTAAACCTGTTGTGTTTTTGATGGTATTAACAGAGTAAAATGCAAATGATAACATTGTCCAGCAAATGCAGTGTTTGACAGGCTTTTTAGAGTGTGCGCGCTTCGGGTGTATCCACTCAGAAAAGCACGAGTTTAACCGGCAAGGCTAACTCTACCGTACGGTGACATGTTCGGTTCACTTAGTTTTGTCGTGGCCACGACATATAAACTCGTGGGAACGTGATAATATGTCGTGGCCACAAGATATTAATTCATGGGAACGTGATAATAAGTCGTTCCCTCACCATATGATCTCGAAGCTACGACTTTACATCGCGCGGCCACAAGATCGTTTTGTCGAGGTAACGACATCCTTATGTCGTGGCCACACGATATAAAGTCATGGCCTCGAGATCATATGGTGAGGGAACAACTTATTATCACGTTCCCACGAATTAACAGTGTTGTTCGAGATGCATTGCCGCTGCGCAGACCGATCAGCATATGACATCAAAGTACCACGAGAGCGATTCAAAAGCATAGGGAGTTGAACGCTCTCCAATCACTCTCGCAGTACTTTGATGTCATACGCCGATCGGTCTGCGCAGCGCCGATGCATCTCGAACAAGCCTAATATCTTGTGGCCACGACATATCACGTTCCCACGAGTTTATAGGCGTTTCTCAATGTCAAGGATACCTCCTTGGCAGGACTGGTCCTTCCAAGTCACTTCCTTCAGAGGCTAGGCGAGGCTCCTCTTTAGCATTCGGAGAACACGTAAATGGAACAGACTAGAAAGGGCACGTCTCTCCCCCCGGTAAACAGCTGCTTGTTTTCTACACGGAGACGTATGAACGCCTCCGTTTGTTCCTTGGTCCCTGTTAAAAAAGACGAGAAAGCTATGGATAACGCTGTGAATGGTATAATGGTAAAATATTAACGTTAAATTACTTTGGACAACTTAACTAGTTATTTATAAAAGAAATGCCGGTGACGGCAAACAAGCTAACAATTGTTAAATGACAGTCCGGTTCAGTTTGCCATCAATAACGTAATATGTATTTGTATAATTTATAATATCAATACGGTAGTAATTTGTACTGGCATTTAAACGTTAAACTTTATTTATCTTACATATTTACTACAGTTATAACAAATGTTTGGTAACGTAAATATACTTACATTTGAAAGCATATTGCCCGCTAACGTCTGACATTTAAAAAAAAATTTTTTGAACAAGATCGCAAAGCTGTGCGCATAGGATTGTGGGTGATTTGAGAGCGCGAAGAGCGCGAAGGCTACACATATGCATCCTTTCCTGTATATGGGATATTTTTCGAAGGAAGGACTCAGTCCTTGTTTGAAATTCCGAGGATCCTTGACATTGGAACAGTCCTTCGACGGATGTCGATGACGTAGCATCCTCGAAATTCTGGCTTCCGAGGATCCTTCCTTGACATTGAGAAACGCCTTGTATGTCGTGGCCACGACAAAACTAAGTGAACCGAACATGTCCCCTCCCGGTCACTGTACTACCGCTGTGTTAACATGTTATGTGAATATATGTCGCTTTGTACTACACAGTATGTTGAGGCACCAGGACTGCAACTAGCACAATACAACGTTATTTCTTCAAAAGCAGATCGTGGAGACCTTTTAATCGTCTACAATCAAAAAAAAAATTGCACACCCCTATAAAGCCACCTTTCCACTGCACACATTCGCATCTGATTGTCGCATTTCGCCCCCTAGCAGCAGTCGTACGGAACTTTGAAATTGGTCGTGAAGAAACCGTTCCTCTCGGCTTTTCACCATGGTAAACAACGATTTTAATGAGTGTAACGTTAATGCATGTATGAATATATCCAAAATGTATTTCAAATTTAATTCAAGCACTTTCAAGGACCAATATTTGTTTTCAAGTACTTTCCAGGCCTTGAATTCATGTGTCTGAAATCCAAGTACTTTCAAGGCGCGTGGGAACCCTGTGTGTGTAATACTGTTATTTTCAGTACCAAATGAATGGATCTTGTTGTTTTTGTTGTTGAATATAAGAGTGAACATTAATTTACTCCCAATATCTGAGCAGCTGAAGACGCAGTGGATTAGTTTTATTTTTGAAGGGAATGCCGAATGCGCCACAGATCTAATATCCACATGGGATTTTTCTGTCCCTGCTGTTTACGTTCACAGACATAACAGACTGTGTGTATGTGAAATTTGTGTGTTGTCAAAACCAAGCAGATGTCTTGTTAGTATTTGGCTGCGTTACAGATGAATGCAGGAGCTGTGAATGAAGGAAGCAATATTCTGGATTGGGGGCGGGGAGCAGCAGCTCATTTGCATTTAAAGGCACATGCATGTCTATTTTGCTTGCACTCAGCAATGTATCTTTACAACATGGTATAATAAATGATCTGTGATGTATTTTAAGCTGAAACTTCACAAACACATGCTGGGGACCTCAGACTTAAATTACATCTTGTATAAAGGGGCATAATAGGTCCCCTTTAAAATCACGTCAATGTAAACACTCTGAACATAAAATCACAACAGGGCCCAAAGGGAAATTGTGTGTTAAGGAAAAGGTTGGATATCAGCTAGCCTGCGTAAAATGTTTAAGTTACCTGAGGTCAGACAAGTCCTGTTTGACAGGGATGTAGTGAACCCAGGGCTTGAGCTGAGAGTAGAAGAACTCAAGCCACTCCTCCCCAACGTGAAAAACCAGCGAGCCACACAAGAACAGATGCTTCAAACGGAAACTAGCAGCAACACCTCTGAAGTTAAAGAGGTATCTGAGAAATATTGAGAAATCTTTAACAAAATACTATAAATGCTATTTCACTGACAGATATCTGGTTCAGTGTTACAGCTCTTGCAAAAGTAGAAATGAGGCTGGTCTTACTTGTATTCACAGTGTTCAACAAGGGGAATTTCCTTTGCTGGGGATCTACCCAGAGTGTCCTATAAAAAAAAACAGTAGTTATGAAATGACAAAACTGTAAAGTCTAGAGCAGAAATATATATTGATTTTGCTGAGAATATTAAAAGAACCTCGAGCTTAGTCTAGATTAGTGTTTCCCAAGCCTGTCCTTGTAGGCCCCTGTGCACTGCTTGTTGCAAAATTCTATTGAATTTTATGGGTTGGCATGAAATGAAAAATCTATTTTCTAAATGAACTGTAATCGATCTTATGGTGAACAATTTATCCAAAATGACATAACGTCTGTCTGTTGATGTTTGCAGGATTTTTTAATAATTTTGTTCTCTTAAACCCATCCCTGTTTTTTTTTCACAATCCTGAAGAAAACATCTCTCGCTACTTCCATTTCATCACAACTTTAACCTAATTCTACATAATCTAGATCATTTCTACATGCCTTGTGTGCTAAAAGAGTAAACAAACCTTCTCTGACTTCCAGGCCTGATTCTTGGTGTACTCTGCATCCACAAGGTCAGGGGCTTCTCTTGAGAGAAGGATCAGAGGGTCCCTCTCTGAACTGGTCCTACAAACATGGGAAAACATTTATCAGCTTTTGCTGAAAACAACTCTACATTG
The DNA here is from genome assembly GCA_003731715.1 of Anabarilius grahami. NCBI lineage: Eukaryota > Metazoa > Chordata > Actinopteri > Cypriniformes > Xenocyprididae > Anabarilius > Anabarilius grahami. The sequence goes on from RJVU01072345.1 coordinate 333,576, forward strand.
AACTGTATGCTGGAGACACAACAGACCTAGAGCCTCTAAAGAATCCTTTTGGGCTTTTCTTCTTCCAAGGCCATCGTGCAGCTGATCTGAAGAATATAAACTAAAAATTTGAATACATCTAATTGCCTTAAATTGACTATAATGGATTAATCTGGATAAGACATTAATCTGGATTTGTATAATATACTGAGATGTAGGATGAGAACAGGACTTTAAATATTCTAATTTGTTACCAACTTTTTCAGGTCATCCCTCATGAGATCCCATCGGCCCAGTCCAGTGGGGTAGATGGGCCATACAGCAGGACCACCCTCCCAGAATGTCCATGCAGGGTACATGATGTCCTGGTAGTCTAGAGTCTAAACAGTGAGCAAAAGTATAACTATACTAATACACTTTAAATACAATTAGAGCCTGACTAATATAAATTTTTTGTTGTGGACGTCAGTAGGGTTGTGCAGGATACAGGTACTGGAAAAATATTGGTATATATTATAATTCAAGTGGTTCAATATCATGATTTTGGTCATTTTGTTACTTGATACGCTGATGTTGCGAAATTCATCACTATGCGGCAGTGTATTACCCAAACTGAATGCAAAACCGGCAAATGTGACAAATGTGTGATCAGCCAGTGTTTCCTGAGAAATCTTAAGCCAGAGAGACACAGACTTAATTTTTTTGGTGTGTTCCGCATAGTTATCTCTAGTCAGACGCCGTCGATTTCTTTCTTGGCAGATTCAGCATGTAGAATCGGCATCGGCCATCAGTGAGAGAGAGAACTCTGATTGGCTGTTCAGCTTAGTGAACGAGTCAGTGCACGAGAATAAGAGCAAAAGTGATGAAAGCGAGCAAAGTAGTCATGACGGCACAGACAGAAGGCTGTTCTAATTTTACATCATCTTACCTGAGCATTCCACTGCTCAAAATTTTCATAACATGAGCATAGTGGAATAAAGAACATGATCAGCATGATTGATATTCAAATGGTAAGCAAGTGCTGCTTTGTTTATGGTTTGTATACCTGTACTTGTCTTAGTTTCGCTTTCCCTTTTTGAATGACAAATATAGAGGAATATATCTGCTTAAATAGACGGTTATCTCCTTTACATGCAGGCGCAGAACCCAAATGCTAGTTCACAGTCGCCTGTAGTCCTTTTGGTGTGTCCCAACCCTTAAAAGGCAGAAACTTCTCAGCTCAAACCCAGTGGGAGAGTAAATTACAGACTGGGAGAGTCCCTTTGAAAAGTGTGCTTGCATGAAAATTGAAAATAAAGCCCAGCTCCACTCCATGGGTGGTTGAGAAGCAGAAGTCTGTGCTGGTTAAACACACTCTCTGAATAAACCATGATCAGTCAATCATCCAGATCATACAGCACGCGAACTCCACTAATTTTAGCAGGGAGAGAGCCACATTTCATACATTCCATAAATGTACAAAGACTTTGCCCATTTGAAGGGACTGTGAAGTGGTGCGCTGTGCCCATGAAGCAACCTCAGAAACACTTGTGATGATCCGAATATAAAAGCCGGCATTCTCCAGATGCTCTTAAAAAGCTTTCCTGTAGCTCAGTGGTTAGAGCATGGCACTTAGCAATGCCAAGGTCATGGGTTCGATCCCAGGGATTGCACATACTCGGATACAAATGTAGAGGATAATGCAATGTAAGTCGCTTTGGATAAAAGCGTCTGCCAAATGCATAAATGTAAATGTAAATAAATAGTCCTCCGGCCAACCTGCGAGAGGATCTATTTCTGCACGAACAGTCTGAGGGAGCATTCTGATAGTGCACTTGTAATGCCAGGGGCGTTTGAGCTTGCACGACAGTCAATATAAAAGGGGCATCCTGCGAAATAACTATCTTGTAGCCATTCTTATTGTTTCCAGAACTCTCTCGAGTCCCCAGCAGAGCATGTCATGCCTCCGTATTTTCCAACAAGGGCTGCAGGGCTTTTACATGGTACTCGTCACTCTAAGACAGGGGTTACTTATCGTATGAAAGAAAAGAGTTCTGATATAAAAGCACCTTCTGTATTCTGTCTTTTAGCTTTGTCACACCACACAGCGGAACAGTCATAGCAAAGACAACTAGTGATCTCAATGCCTACAAAAGGCAGGGAAACCGAGACTTTACTTTCGACCCATCTATTATGCTATGTTGCACTTTCCTCGTGTCAGGGACAGATGGCGTTTCGGGCACGAGTCCTCTTCTTAGCTAGCTCAGGCTCTATGCAAGGGGCTGAGGCAGGGCTAGACAACAGTCGCACAGAGCACTGTGCAGAGGAAGAACACTAAAAACTTCAACATAGAAGGGCTTTGACCGACGGCAGCACCAGTGTATACAGTGGCTAGTGTAAGCAACATTACATCCCTGAATGAAAAACAGTTGCACAGCCGGTGCTTATCATAGAAGATGATGAACTTTAGCTGCGCCGGCATACATTGTATAGTGGGAAGTAATCATACTATATGATTACTTCCTGCTTAGCTACTGTTTGGACCTTCTTGCTTACTGCTCTGCGATTTGCTCTATTGTTTTTATATTTTATCTGCTCAATTTAACTAAAGTAAATCAGCACAGTGCTCTAAACAACAAAGCTTGGCACCAACACTAAAACTAGAAACACTTGTGACTGGAAGATTACTACAAAAAAGTGGAATTTTTATCTGACCAGCCACCCACTGACAGCAGCCATCAAGCTTTCATTCCGGAGAAGGGAAAACACAGCTGCCTACATTCAAAAGGATAAGAAAGAAAATACCTCTTCTGGTTGAAGAATCTACCTGCTGCACAAACTGCCACAGACTTCTACAAAGGATTGCAGTTCTCAAAACAAAGTTACGTTCAGGACTACCAAACCAGACGGAACACACATTAGAGCTTTCTCATGGACCCCCTCAGCATATAGCCAGTGAGTCCCATGAATCTAGTAGTCCTCAACAGGCCATACTGAGTGTAGAGAAACAAGCAAGTAACTGATCAACACACTAATCAATGGCACAAAAAGGGAGCGAGGCCCAAAGGCACTCGAGACATCAGATTGTCATGAGTATCACATATTGCCGCAGTAGCATCTTCCCACTACCCCAAACACTGGTTTCCTACCACAACCTATACATCTTGAGCACAGATTTGAAGTATTAATGAATGTGGGTGAAGAATCCCTAGACATGATGAATGTAGGTGAGGAATTCCCAAACGTGATCGGACACAGATCGAATCAGCCAGGAGCTAACACTGATGCTAACTTGCGCTCAAGGTCGAACAGACAGCAGCACTCAGCTCAGAGCGCAGCCGAGTCCAGGACCCTGATAGTAACACTCAGTCCTACTGGCAGATGAAAAACAATTAAAAGGAGAATTTATTTAAATACTTGCACATTGGGTTTAAAAATGAAGACAAGAAAACAGTGGATATAAAGTAACAGATATGTATTTATACCAACAGAAATGACAATGAACTAAAACAACATAAGATATATAAAGAGTCCTTTGACTGGTAAATATCTAAGTGTCCATCAATTCCATACCAAAAAAACAGTCCATAGGAAACTGTGTGTTGATAGTCCAATGTGTCCACTCGTGTATATACAACCCAATGTGCAAAAATCCAAAGTGCAAGTGCGAGAAAGAAGTCCTGGAATGGCAATTGTTCACAATAAGATCCTTCGCAATCCAAACAGCGGTTTACATTGATCTAAGTCCCGTTTGGTTTTTAGGCCTCAATCTTGGGTCATTCTGCTCCTTTTTAAAATGAGAGGCTACTTCCTACTACCGGTCATGTGATTGCTCACATGACATGTAGAGTCTTAGTTCTTAAAGACAAACACACATTTTTTTAAGAGGAGTATAATAGACCATGAAACATGTAAAACCTATTAAAACTCTGATATACAGTTATCTATATACAGAGTGGTTAAAATATGTCCCTTATGTGATAAATATGTAACACTCAGCCTATGCAAGGCAGGCTACACAAATAAAGTTGATCCTTTACCCTACTAAAAGTGTGTTTATATGAGTGCAGACACAATAAATGACCACAAAAACCAATTATAAACATCAACCCAAAGTGTATTATACAAGAAGACACAGAAAAACAATACTACAATATATACAAAAATGTGTATGTGTATGTGTGTGCGCGCGTTGTGACATATCAGGACACAAATTTGTATAATGACATGGGTATGACATAGGTATTACTAGGACATTACCCCATGTCCCCATTTTTCAAAAGGCTTATAAATCATACAGAATAAGTTTTTGTGAGAAAGTAAAAATGTCCACAGTTTTCTGTGATAGGTTTAGGGGTAGTGTAGGGGGATAGGTATAATGGTTTTTATACTGTACAAACCGTATTTTCAATGGAATGTCCCCACAATTCACAAAAACAAACCTTTGTGTGTGTAAGATTGTGTGTAAGATTGTCCGTAAAAGTCCAATGTTGTGTGTATATTAATGCATTATAGTCCTTCACGTTTATTGCGATCTCAGAATTCAGGCCAGCTGATAATACCTAGAATATCAAAATCAACCGCAGGCGGTAGATCCTTCTCCTATTTGGCACCTAAACTCTGGAACAATCTTCCTGGCATTGTTCGGGATGCAGACACACTCGGTCAGTTTAAATCTAGACTAAAAACTTATCTCTTTAACCTGGCATACACAACACATTATCAATTTATATTTTCAAATCCGTTAAAGGATTATTAGGCTGCATAAAATAGGTCAGCCGGAACCGGGAACACTTTCTATAACACCAGATGTACTCGGTACATTAGAAGAAGAATGGCATCTACGCTAATATTAGTCTTTCTGTTTATCCCGAGGTTTACCGTAGTCAACCGGATCTGGGCCGTATCCAGCTGAGACCAAGGACCGGAGCCATGACACGACCACAACGCAGCCCTGAAGTATCAGCAGAGATCGAGTCGACTAGATCATCCATTGTGAAGACATCATCAACACGACAGCCAGTGCCTCAGTTCCTCAACAAACCGTCCATACTGGCATGATGAATACGATCCTCAACTGGGCATGACCACAACACAGCCCTGAAGTATCACCAGAGATCGAGTCAACTAGATCATCCATTGTGAAGACATCATCAACACGACAGCCAGTAGCACAGTTCCTCAACAAACCGTCCATACCGGCGTGATGAATACGATCCTCAACTGGATGGAACTGAAATAAACACTTTGATCGTTGCGATCCTATCAGACTTATGATAGTAACCTGATTCGTAACAAAGCACTGTTCGCCAGAGGAGAACTGGCCCCCTGACTAAGCCTGGTTTCTCCCAAGGTTTCTTTTCTCCATTTTAACACCTATTTGCCACTTGTTTGCCACCTGTTTGCCACCTGATGTCACCTGATGTCACCTGATGGAGTTTGGGTTCCTTGCCGCTGTCGCCTTTGGCTTGCTTAGTTGGGGACACTTGACATTTGACTCGACATTTGATATTTGATATTCAACAGTATTCTTGACATTTAATCAACAGTGCTTCTGATCTGCCTGCATTGACACTATTCTTTAAGAGCTGCTGTGCAGCCAAAATGATGTACCAGTTATCAATGTAAAGCTGCTTTGACACAATCTACATTGTAAAAAGCGCTATATAAATAAAGGTGACTTGACTTGACTTGTGTGTGTTATGGCTCGGCCTCACCGGTGAAGCGTTTGAGTCTGGAAGCATGAAGAGGAACAGCGCTGTCCTGTGACGGAATCCCCAATGTTAATATATTTAATATATTGAATTTATTGTTAATATATCCAATAAATTCATTATAATCCAAAAGATGAGAAACAGCAGCCAGTCAAAGACAGCAAAAGGGAACAGTGTGATTGGTCGCTATAATCCAGATTGAGCACGATGAGGATTGCTCCATTATAGGAGAGTTGCTCCTGCTGTATAGGAAGTATAAAATCAGCTGAACTCTCACGAGAGAAAACGGGAACAACAGCACTCGATGGGACAACAGAAACACAGGGGAAACAATTATACATAGACAGCTGACAATATACAGTGCCTTCCACAATTATTGGCACCCTTAGTAATTATGAGCAAAGGCGGCTGTGAAAATAAATCTGCATTGTTTATCCTTTTGATCTTTCTTTCAAAAAATTCACAAAATTATAACCTTTCATTGAAGGAAAATAATTGAAAGTGGGGAGAAAAATCACGTTATGAAATAAATGTTTTTCTCCAAAACACATTGGCCACAATTATTGGCACCCTTTTATTCAAAACTTTTTGTAACCTCCTTTTGCCAAGATAACAGCTCTGAGTCTTCACCTATAATGCCTGATGAGTTTGGAGAGCACCTGACAAGATATGCAGAGATGCACCTTCATGCAGAATCTCTCCAGATCCTTCAGATTCCCAGCTCCATGCTGGTGCTTCTTCTCTTTAGTTCACTCCACTAATTTTCTTTAGGGTTCAGGTCAGGGAACTGGGACGACCATGGCAGAAGTTTCATTTTGTGCTCATTGACACATTTTTGTGGTGGTTTTGATGTTTGTTTTGGATCATTGTCCTGATGGAAGATCCAACTACGGCCCATTATTGGATTTCTAGCAGAAGGTCAGGTTTTGATTTTTTATCTGTTGGTATTTGCTAGAATCCAAAATACCATGTATCTGAACAAGATGTCCAGGACCTCCAGCAGAAAAATAGGCCCACGACATTAAAGATCCAGCAGTATATTTAACTGTGGGCATGGGGTACGTTTTATCCATGTGTGCACCAAACCCATCTGATGGGTTTGCTGCCAAAAAATGCTTTTTTTAGTTTCATCTGACCATAGAAGCCGGTTCCGTTTGAAGTTCCAGTCTTGTCTGACAACCGAGTATGCTGGAGATTGTTTCTGGATGAGAGCAGAGTATTTTTCATGAAACCCTCAGGACCAACTTGTGGGGATGTAGGTTCTGTTTGATAATTTTTTTTAGGCTTTCTGAAACTCAAGACTCAACTTATCTCTGCAATTCTCCAGCTGTGATCCTTGGAGAATCTTTGGACACTCAAACTTTCTTCCTCTCCACGCATTAGGACGATTTAGACACACGTCCTCTTCTAGGCAGATTTGTAACATCTTTAGTTGATTGGAACTTCTTAATTATTGCCCTGATGGTGGAAATGGGGATTTTCAATGCATTAGCTTTTTTCTTATAGCCATTTTCTATTTTGTGAAGCTCAACAATCTTTTGCTGCACATCAGAACTTTTCTTTGGTTTTTCTCATTGTGATGAATGATTAAGGGAATTTGGCCTTGTGTTTACACATATTTGTACTCCTGTGGAACAGGAAGTCATGACTGGACAATTTCATTCTCCTAGTCACCCTGGTGTGCTAAAAAATGTAAATATGAATGGGAATATACTTCAGAGATATTTTACTCATAAGAATTTCTATGCACATTTTTTTTACGGAAATTATCATACCTAGCTTGTCTGGTTTGGCTCATCCTCATCCTGTCCCTTACCTCCTCCGCCATGATGTTATGTTGTTCCTTCAGGGAATATGCAGCTTGATCAGGTGAAGGTGGTCAGTAGATCAGGCATTCCAGTGGTCCCAGATTCTGCCATCCCAGCATTAGCTGGTGTCTTTCTGGTGGTTTCCTGTTGAACAGTATTGATGGCATAGCGGAATTCTGGTAGCAACTGGTCCCAGGTTTGATGTTGTTGACCAACATAGGCAGCAATCATGTTTTTACTCTTTGGTTTATTCTTTTAAATTTGTCTGTGGGTGGAAGCTAATTGTCAATTTCTGAACACAACCTCATGCCTTGCATAGATCGCCCAGAATGCTGGAGGTGAACTGGGGACCCCTGTCTGACACCAGGTACTTTGGGACCCCCCCCCCCATCATGTTAATATCTCCTCCCAGAGGATTTTCACTATTTTCTGAGTCTTGGCGTCTCCAAGTGGGAACATCTCCACCCACTTGGTGTAATAATCAACAATGACAAGGAGATAAGTGTTCTGTTTTTTACTGGTGGGAAATGGACCCATCAGGTCCATCCCTAAAGTGTGTCCAGGCTCAGTGATCTGTTGCTCTACAAAAGTCCAGATGGTTTTGTATTGCTGGGTTTGTATTTCTGGCATACCTCACAGCCCTTGATGTACCACCAAACGTCCTTCCTGATGGAAGGCCACCATGCCACCTCTAGGATTTTCAGCAGTGTTTTTAACTGTCCAAGATAGCCTCCTAAGGGATTGTCATGGTAATAATGCAGGAAGTCAGTTGTTAGAGACTGTGGTACCACGAGCTGATACTTTTCTCCCTTATTTCTCAAAGGAAATTTGCGGTACCACCTTTCTTTTTGAGGTGGTTCAATGGAGCAGCGATGTCAGCGAAGTGGGGATTGAATTTATGGTACCACCCTGCCAAGCCCAGAAATCGTTGCATAGCTTTGAGGTCTTTCAGTGGAGGGAAATCTGCAACGGCCTTGGTCTTCTTGCAGTCCTTTTGGAGACTATATGGCTGAGGAACTTAAGCTGTTGCTTAAAAAAAAGTGGCATTTCTTTATGTTCAGTGTCAGGTTGGCTTGGGTAAGTTTATGGAGAACAGTATTAAGGTGTTAAATGTGTTGCTCTAATGTCTTTGAATAGATGATGTCGTTGATGTAGACGAAACAGATTTTCCCCCTCAAGTCAGCCAGAATTCTCTCCATCAAATGCTGGAAGGTGGCAGCGGCGTTCCTGAGCCCATAAGGCATAGACTTCAATTGAAATAGCCCCTTGGTGGTAATAAAAGCCATCTTCTCTCTACTTGTTTCCTCCATCTTCAACTGCCAGTACCTGGACTGCAGATCCAAGGAGCTAAACCAGGAGGTGCCTTCCAGGGATTCTAGGATGTCATGAATCAACGGCATTGGTTAAGCGTCGGGTACAGTCTTGCTGTTTAACTTTCTGTAATCCACAAAGAACCTGTATAAGCCATCAGGTTTGGGGACCAGGACCACAGGTGAAGACCAGATAATATTGATCTCTCCTACTATTGAAGCTAGGTCTGTCTCTGTTAAAAAGAGATGCTTAAATGAGATGACTAGTGTGCTGTTTATGAAGGCTATATCTTTAACACCAAGCATATCTGCAGACTTTTTCTCCTTGATTCTTTTAACTCAAGTTAAGAGTGTAATTGATGATATTGCTCCTGTAAAAGTCAGGAAGAAGAGTGGCAGACAAAAAGCACCTTGGAGAAACTCAACAGCAGTGCAAAATATGAAAAGACAATGCAGAAAAGCTGAGCACATGTGGCGGAAGACAAAACCTGAAATCCATAATAACATCTATAAAGACAGCCGTCATGCTTTCAATGTGGAACTAGGCAAAGCTAGACAGACATTCTTCTCAAATATTATAAACGGCAACTTAAACAACACATGCACTCTTTTTGCGACTGTAGAGGGACTAACAAACCCCCCAAGTCACATTCCCAGTGATATGCTCTCAGACAGCAAATGCAGTGAGTTTGCTTCCTTCTTCTCTGAGAAAATCAGTAATATCAGAAAGGCGATCAGCACATCCTTGAGTTGCACTAGGGGCAGACAGATCAGACCACAACCTCATAAAGCAGTTACTATGTCTGATTTTGAAGCAATTGATGGTAAAATTGTGGAAGAAAAAGTAAAGCACATTAAAACATCAACTTGCTCCTGTACCATTTGGGGTACTATTATCTGCACAGTCGGGGGTAATGCCTGTATTGTCTTTGGATGCTTTTGTTTTAGTGGTCATTGTAAGGCTGTGTGTAAGGTCAACACCTTTTGTTGATGACTTGAGGACTGCAGCAACCAACAGCATGTTCTCAATAAAGAATCCTGCTGAAGATACAACCAAGTCTCCTGGTCTTTGCTTCTAAATTTCCAACACTCCCTTGACACACTTCCCACATCTTTTTTCAAAAGAGTTTTTCAAAAACTGTTTAGAAGAAGATCTCCTAGAAGTGGTAAACGCCTCACTTCTTTCTGCAGTGGTTAAGCCCTTCCTGAAAAAGAGCAATCTGGATAACACCATATTTAACAACTATAGACCAATCTCAAATAATCCTTTCATAGGCAAGATCATTGAAAATGTTGTTTTCAATCAGCTGAACAAATTCTTAAGCTTGAATGGATACTTCGACAACTTTCAATCCGGTTTCCGACTAATACAGAGACAGTGCTCATAAAGATAATAAATGATATTTGCTTAAAGCTGCAGTCTGTAAGTTTTGCCTATTTGTAGCCATCTCTGTTTGAAACCTGCAAGTGCAGTTATTTGCAGAATTATCATTTTTACGTGGGTTGTGGATCGGCACGGCTCCTCATCTAATGAATCTAATGTTTGCTGTCAGTCACCACATTGTTGATACTCTATTTCAGAATCACAGATTCTACGTCTTAGAAGTACGACAAAAATAAGAATTTTCACAGGAAAATGTCATCTGAATATGGAAGTAAATTAATGCCAAATGTTTTTGAAATAAAAAGCTTGTTGAATTGCACTAATTGAAAAAAAATATGCATTACATTAGCTGTACTTGCATTTTGATGCACGGTATTTTTAAGGCTTGCATTTTTATGGGATGAAATTCAACATGGTTGTATATTTAAGCTGTGAATATTTCAATAAAAAATATTTCACACACATTTTCATTATTAAAAATTCAATAATTTATATTCACCTTTCAGATTTTATTTCCAAAATATTCATTCTGTTAAAAAATACAACCTATAAAATTCGACTAGCAATTTTCAGTCCATTTTATTTCGCTTTACAAATTCGCTTCCACAAATTCAGTGGTTCAAATTCTGCAAAAAAATTAAACATTTCACATACGGGGAACTGCAGGAAAAGCAGTAGAGTGCCGATGCATGATCTCCATCTGCTGTTATGCTGTGTTCACACCAAACGCGAATAGAGCGTCTGGCGCGAATGATTTCAATGTTAAGTCAATGTAAAGACGCGTTTACGCGCGTCTGGAGGTCTCGCAGCGCGAATGAGGCGTTTAGCGCGGCGCGGAAGACGCGAATTCGCCTCATTCGCGCGTCTAGTTCGCGCGAATGACGCAAATTGAGCGTTTCGCGCGAATGGTGCTTTTTGTGCATTTACGCGTTTGACGCGAATTCGCGTCTGACGCCCGAGTTGAAAAATTTGAACTTTGGCGTAAATTCGCGCCGCGTTAACCAATCAGGAGCCTGCTTTCAGCTGTGGCGGCAGGCCCGCCCGGAGTCACTCATTCAAAATGGAGGAACGACTGATATTATCAGAGCAGTCACCCAGAGATTTATGACAAGTTCATACTTCTATAGAGACAGGAATAAAAAGGACCTCGCTTGGAAGAGTGTCGGTGAGGAGATTGGGCAACCTGGTAAGTTGTAAATACACATTTCACTTTTGAGACACTACACAAGTACGGCGACGCTGACCCCTACGCCGCTGTTCTGCTCTTCAGAGCAAATACAAAGCGGTAGCTCTCTCGATGAACGCACGATCAACATCAGCCATCTTGCAAACAGACAACCGCCTAGCACCCCTCCCACAAGAAGCGGATTTCGCTTCAAACGCTTGTTTTTTACGCGCGTCTATTTCGCTCTAGACACGCGAATGCATTCAAAATGTTCAAGCGGCAAACTAGACGCGGTAGACGCGAATTTGACGCTTTATTCGCGTTTGGTGTGAACGCAGCATTAGTCTTCTTCACCAGCAGGTACCGCTAGCGGCTGTTTACAAAGACCAAAGCAACGCTAGTAAGTCATCATTCATTCATTCATAAAAAGGGATTTACAGAATTAGAGCAAGCGGTAAGTGAATGTCTGATAATTATGAGGGCCAGTATACATGCAGAAAAGCTGATAAAGACACAAAAGCTGCATTTATGTTTAATTTAGTGTCTTTACGGTTACTTTCCCTGTGTAGGCTACAGTTCTCTACAGTGAACAAGATAACGTTATTGCCCGATGCTGGTGTACAGATCAAACGTTAAATCTGACATATATTAGACTTATATTTCTCTCTGTTGTTTAGTTTCCTTAACTTTATATCGCGGCGCTGTGTGGTTTCCCTCATACTTCACAGGATTCCCCTGCCATCAGGACATATAAAACACTTAACACAGCTTAATGGACTCGTACAGTGATATAAAAGACCAAACTCACACCTCATTTGTGATGTAGGTATACTATATAGGCTCCAAGAAAGCAGAGACTGGCATAAAGTTAGTTTAAACGCTGAACGTTTGATATTCGCAAATTTAGGGACCGTCTCTAATGCCGTTACGACATTTGGTATTCGCGTTTCTAACTTCTACCAAACTCTTGTAGACACACATGCACATATACATATTTAAACACACCTCACTCAAAGTACATCCATATATACTATTTCTCTCTTCTTTTTTTTTTTTTTTTTTT
>RJVU01072345.1:345984-415307 GCA_003731715.1 Anabarilius grahami
GTTCATCACACTTTATTCATTTTTTTATTTTACCTGATCATATATGATCCTGCTCAAATTTTACATTGTGTTGCCAAAGCATTTATATAAGCAGGAAAAATAAAATTAACTAAGCAGAACTAATTGTGTGATGAATGTATAAAAAAAGAAAAAGTACATGTGTATGTACTTTGAGTTGTGTGTGTTTGAATATATATATATAGATATGTGAGAGAGAGAGAGAGAGAGAGAGAGAGAGAGAGAGAGAGAGAGAGAGAGAGAGAGAGNAGAGAGAGAGAGAGAGAGAGAGAGAGAGAGCGAGAGCGAGAGAGAGAGAGAGAATCACTGTTCGACCTGACACCTAGATGAACACTTTACAGGTAGTTTTGTGATTGTAAATCATTCTCGTCAAATGCTATTGAGCTTTAAATTATGGCCTTTTTTTGTATGATCCCATACAGTAGTGAAAAATACATAGCAATATTTACATATTACTTGACAGTTTATTTGGAAACACTTTACAATAAGGTTCATAATGTATGAACTAACGTGAACTATACATGAGCAATGCATTTGTTACTGTATTTGTTAATCTTTGTTAACGTTAATAAACATACAGCAGTTCATTGTTCATGTTAGTTCACTGTGCATTAACTAATGTTAACAAATACAACTCTTGATTTTAATAATGTATGAGTAAATGCTGGAATTAACATTAACAAAGAATAATAAGTGCTGTAGAAGTGCAGTTCATTGTTAGTTCATATTAACTAGTTAATATAAAGTGCTACTTTTTATTTTAATAAATATCAAATCTAAAAGGTTTGCATCTGAGACCTAGATGAACAATTTACAGTTGGTTTTGTGACTAAGTCATTCTCTTTAAACGCTATTGAAGGTAGAAACGTGAATACCAATGTTGTAACTTTAGAGACAGTCCCTAAATTTGCGAATATCAAACGTTCAGCGTCAAACTAACTTTATGCCAGTATCTGCTTTCTTGGAGCATATAGTACAACCTACCTCATAAAATGAGGTGTGAGTTTGGTCTTTTATATCACTGTACGAGTCCATTAATCTGTGTTAAGTGTTTTATATGTCCTGATGGCAGGGGAATCTAATGACGAATGAGGGAAACCCTAGTATTACAACACAGTACTGCGATATAAAGTTAAGGAAACTAAACAACAGAGAGAAATATATGTCTACCTCAGATTTAACGTTTGATCTGTACACCAGCATCGGGCAATAACGTTATCTTGTTCACTGTAGAGAAAGCTGTAGCCTACACAAGGATGACGAACAAAGACGAGAACATAAATGCAGCTTTTGTGTCTTTATCAGCTTTTCTGCATGTATACTGGCCCTGATAGTCATCAGACATTCACTTACCGCTTGCTCTAATTCAGAAAATTGCTAGTCGAATTTTATAGGTTGTATTTTTAAACAGAATGAATATTTTGGAAGTGAAATCTGAAAGGTGAATATTAATTATTGAATTTTTAATAATGAAAATGTGTGTGAAATATTTTTAATTGAAATATTTACAGCTTAAATATACGACCATGTTGAATTTCAGCCCATAAAAATGCAAGCCTTAAAAATACAGTGCATCAAAATGCAAGTACAGCTAATGTAATGCATATATTTTTTTCAATTAGTGCAATTCAACAAGCTTTTTATTTCAAAAACATTTGGCATTCATTTACTTCCAACAAGTAAGTAACATGTCTGTCACTTTTGTTCTGACCAACTGAGGGAAAAAAACAAATCTCGCTGCTAATGATGATTAAATCTAAAGATCGCTTAGCTCGGATCACGCCAAACCATGCAAATTATTATTATCGTTATACTTTGTTCTCAAATTGTTAATGTTAACAACATCAGCATTACGTGACTGTGTATTTAGTGTGTATTAGCATTACCTGTTAATTTCAATTTCTGTAGCCACTCCGCAGTCTGAAGTCTTTTGCTTTTGACTACGGGTATATCTCCAGTTGTCACTAATGATTGTCATTTCGACCTTTCTGGATTACAATCCACCATCAAAATGATAAGTTTAATTATTCCAGCTGCTGTGAGAAACGCTATAAATGATCCGCTACCATTAGCATCCTCCCATATAGCCTACTAGCTGGGACTCCTTTGTGTCATTACGTCACATCTGTAAACAGAACAAAGACGAACGGCTGCATTATCGAATTTCCCACAGAAACCCACCAGTACCGATTTTATTATAAAACATTATTACAAGCTTACCGTTGTAAATCGGGCTAAGGTAAAGAGATAGTTTTGAACACTGGCTGGTTATGTACTTGCACAAATTGACTTTGGATCATTTTAACCAAAAAAAGTTACGGACAGCAGCTTTAAATACTGAAACAGGCAAAATATCAGTGCTGGTACTACTCGATCTCAGTGCTGCATTTGACAGTCAATCACAACATACTTCTTGACAGGCTGGAAAACTGGGTCAGGCTTTCTGGGATGGTTCTTAAATGGTTCAGGTCATACTTAGAAGGGAGATTATTATGTGAGTATAGGCAACCATAAGTCAGAGTGGACATCCATGACATGTGGAGTCCCCCAAGGCTCAATTCTTGCACCACACTTGTTCAATCTGTATATGCTGCCACTGAGACAAATAATGAGAAAGAACCAAATTGCCTATCACAGCTATGCAGATGATAGCCAGATTTGCTTAGCCCTATCGCCTAACAACTACAGCCCCATTGACTCTCTGTGCCAATGCACTGGTGAACTTAATTGGATGTGCCAAAACTTTCTTTAGTTAAAAGCAAAACTGAAGTCATTGCATTTGGAAACAAAGATGAAGTTCTCAAGGTGAACGCATACCTAGGTCAACGCATAAGGTCATAGTCAGACCTTAGTTTCAGTAGTTATATAAAAGCAATAACTAAATCAGCATACTATCATCTCAAAAATATTGCAAGAATAAGATGCTTTGTTTCCAGTCACGACTTAGAGAAACTTGTTCATGCTTTCCTCATCAGCAGGATGGATTATTGTAATAAAATCCTCACTGGCCTTCCCAAAAAGACCATAAGACAGCTGTAGCTCATACAAAACGCTGGTGCCAGGATTATGAGAATTGCAGATATGCTCATAGAATATAAACCTAACATCACTAAGATCATCAGGATCAAGTCACTTAGAAATACCATGGGTTTACTCAAAGCAAAGAGTATAATTTTAGGTGTTATGCCCGTCGCAGATGGAACAAGCTTCCTAAAGAGATCAGATGTCACATTCAAATCCAGACTCAAAACATATCTGTTTAGCTGTGCATTTACTGAATGAGCGATGTGCCACTGTACCTCAGACTGATTGCACTTTATCTATGTATCATCTTTTTACTCTTTTGATTCTTTAATTATCCCTGTTTTTATTAAATTTTTTCATTTATTAAATTTTTTTGGTTAGGGCAGTCTGGTTCGAAGAGTTGAGAAAATTAGGAAGTGAGATGGTGGGTTTACACACTCAGACTTGAGTGTAAGACACCAGGTCACAGGCTGGTGTAGCACCGGAAGCCATCGGAGGCAGACGGTGTGGTGGATACTCCACTCCGTTAAGGGTTGGAAAGACACTGGAAGCCATCAGGGGCAGAAGGTATGGGGATTAGGGCTGCACGATACGAAAAATAACATTGAACTTGAACGCGATTATCGCTTAAAAACGCGATTCTTAGTGCGATTCTTAGTGCGCGGCGCCATCTTACTACGCAAGATGGCGCAGCGCATGGCAGCTTCAGTGCATAGCTCTTCAGTGTTTGTTCTGTTTTTGTTCGTTTTTCCTGTTTTTTGTTTTTCAAACACCATCAGTTTTACCAGGGATGAACTGCTGAACATTCGGCAGTACACACCACAAAATCTTTTACCGGATTTCGATTATTCAGACGTTTTGTTGAACGTTGTAGTCGGCGCAGCGGCAGCGCTGTTAAGACGCTTCAAGACGCGCAGACGGGGAAAGCGCGCCGGTGCGCTCGTGAAACTCAGACAGCGCAGATTAAGAACGGCGCTCCCCAGCATCCATCTGGCAAATCTCCGTTCTCTTCCCAACAAAACAGACAAACTCCTTCTGCTCTCCCGGACAAATAAGGATTTTTCAAACTCTGCTGCTCTGTGCTTCACGGAGACCTGGCTGAACGACGCCATTCCGGACAGCGCGTTAAGTCTGCCGGGCTTTCAGCTGTTCAGATCAGATCGCGACGCAGAATCAACGGGGAAATCACGCGGTGGTGGTACGTGCTTTTACATCAACGAAAGGTGGTGTTCAGATGTAACTGTGTTAAAGAAGACGTGCTGTCCAGATCTTGAAACACTCTTCATTAACTGCAAGCCGTTCTATTCGCCGCGGGAGTTTTGTTCGTTCATTCTGGTGAGTGTCTACATTCCTCCGCAAGCGCACGTGAGCTCAGCTTTACAGATACTCGCTGATATGATCACAGAGAGCGAGCAACAACACCCGGACTCTGTTCTAATCATTCTCGGGGACTTTAATAAAGCCGTTCTCTCACGTGAACTTCCAAAATACAGACAGCATGTTACTTGTCCCACCAGAGACAGTAATACACTGGATCACTGTTACACAGCAATAAGGGATGCATATCACTCTGTCCCACGGGCAGCTTTGGGGCTCTCTGATCACTGTCTAGTTCATCTCATACCGACCTACAGACAGAAACTAAAATCAGCTAAACCTGTAGCAAAGACTGTAAAGAGATGGACCACCGAAACAGAGCAGGCTTTACAATCCTGTTTCGAATGGACTGATTGGAGTGTTTTTGAAGCTGCTGCCAGCGATCTGGACGAGCTCACAGAGACTGTTACATCATATATCAGTTTCTGTGAGGATTTGTGCATTCCTACAAAGACTCATTTCACTTACAACAATGACAAACCCTGGTTCACTGCAAAACTCAGCCAGCTCCGTCAGGCCAAAGAAGATGCTCGCAGAAAAGGGGACAGAGTCTTGTACAAACAGGCCAAATACACACTGGAAAAGGAGATTAGAGTGGCAAAGAGGAATTATTCTGATAAACTTCGGAATCAGTTCTCTTCTAATGACACAGCTTCAGTGTGGAAAGGTCTAAAAGACATCACCAATTACAAGACACCATCCCCCAGCTCTGTGGCAAATCAACACCTGGCAGACGATCTGAACGAGTTTTATTGCAGGTTTGAGAAATCATCATCACCATCATCATCATCATCATCATCATCATCATCATCATCATCATCATCATCATCATCATCATCATCATCATCATCATCATCATCATCATCATCATCATCATCATCATCATCATCATCATCATCATCATCATCATCATCATCATCATCATCATCATCATCATCATCATCATCATCATCATCATCATCATCATCATCATCATCATCATCATCATCATCATCATCATCATCATCATCATCATCATCATCATCATCATCATCATCATCATCATCATCATCATCATCATCATCATCATCATCATCATCATCATCATCATCATCATCATCATCATCATCATCATCATCATCATCATCATCATCATCATCATCATCATCATCATCATCATCATCATCATCATCATCATCATCATCATCATCATCATCATCATCATCATCATCATCATCATCATCATCATCATCATCATCATCATCATCATCATCATCATCATCATCATCATCATCATCATCATCATCATCATCATCATCATCATCACCATTCACACCTCCAACAACCCCCCTCTCCCCCACACCTACAATTCAGTTCAGTGAAGATGATGTGCGCCAGGTCTTCAGAAAGAACAAGAGAAGAAAGGCACCAGGCCCAGACAGCGTTTCACCAGCCTGTCTGAAAACCTGCGCTGACCAGCTGGCCCCCATCTTCACACAGATCTTCAACAGGTCACTGGAGCTGTGCGAAGTCCCCTCATGCTTCAAACGCTCCACCATCATCCCCGTCCCAAAGAAACCCAAAATTACTGGTCTTAATGACTACAGACCTGTGGCTCTAACGTCTGTGGCCATGAAGTCATTTGAAAGACTGGTTCTGGCTTATCTGAAGGACATCACTGGACCCTTACTGGACCCCCTGCAGTTTGCTTACCGAGCAAACAGGTCTGTGGATGATGCAGTCAATATGGGACTGCATTATGTTCTCCAGCATCTGGACAGACCAGGGACTTATGTGAGGATCCTGTTTGTGGACTTCAGCTCTGCTTTTAACACCATCATCCCATCACTCCTCCAGCCCAAACTAACTCAGCTCTCCGTGCCCACCTCTGTCTGTCAGTGGATCACCAGCTTCCTGACAGACAGGCAGCAGCTAGTGAGGCTGGGAAAATTCTCATCCAGCACCCGCACCATCAGCACCGGCGCCCCTCAGGGCTGTGTCCTCTCCCCACTGCTCTTCTCCCTCTACACCAACGACTGCACCTCTAAAGACCCCTCTGTCAAGCTCCTGAAGTTTGCGGACGACACCACAGTCATCGGCCTCATCCGGGACGGAGACGAGTCTGCTTACAGACTGGAGGTTGAACAGCTGGCTGTCTGGTGCAGTCTTAACAACCTGGAGCTCAACACGCTCAAGACAGTGGAGATGATCGTGGACTTCAGGAGAAACCCCCCTGCTCTCCCCCCACTCACCATCATGAACAGCACTGTGACTGCAGTGGAGTCATTCAGGTTCCTGGGCACCACCATCTCACAGGACCTGAAGTGGGACATTCACATTGACTCCACTGTGAAAAAGGCCCAGCAGAGGTTGTACTTCCTTCGCCAGCTGAGGAAGTTCAACCTGCCACAGGAGCTGCTGAAACAGTTCTACTCTGCCATCATTGAATCCATCCTCTGCACTTCAATTACCGTCTGGTTCAGCTCAGCTACCAAATCTGACCTCAGAAGACTACAGAGGGTAGTCCGGTCTGCTGAGCGAATCATTGGCACAACCCTCCCCACTCTCCAAGAACTGTACTTATCCAGAGTGAGAAAAAGGGCAAAGAAGATCACTCTGGACCCCTCACATCCAGCACACTCCCTCTTTGAACTGTTGCCATCTGGTCGACGCTACAGAGCCCTGAGCACCAGAACGACCAGACACAGGAACAGTTTCTTCCCTCAGGCAATCCATCTCATGAACACTTGACAAACATGGAACACACAACACTATTACACTATTACACATTATTTACTTAAAACACTTACTTATACTTCAAATTTGCACACATAACTGCAGAGTCAATTGTCTATATTATATATTGTTTTTTGCTTTTTTTGCACTTTGTCTATCTTGTAAATTCGTATATTATTATTTTATTCCTTTTATTATGTGTCTTGTCTTGTCGCTGTCACTCTGTTGCACTGTGGAGCTTCTGTCACTAAAACAAATTCCTAGTATGTGTAAACAACATACCTGGCAATAAAGCTCTTTCTGATTCTGATTCTGATCTTCTGATTATGAAATCGCAAAGGCTGCGATTGTTTTTTTATGCGCGGCTTGTCAATGAAGTATGGCTCCAAATGCTAATCCATCTGAAAGCACTGCGAGTTTGAGTCACTTATAATGTACATTTGAAAAAGCAACACGCGTCAAACATCTTTTCAGATTTCAGACAACATTTAATAACATGTTTTTACTCCAAAACTCACTTCATAACGACAGTTGAGCGTCCTTCTGTGAGATGATGTGGCTTCTTACACAGAATAAGGCAGTCGTGTGTTTATTAGTCATGTTTAATTAACCAAAGCGTTTCAATATTCTGTTTATTCAGCTACAGCGATATGATGCGTGTTATCTTCTTCTGCTGCAGGGCATATTTTGAGTTTCTGCGCAAGAGCGCCCTCTGGCTTTCAGATGGAGAAGCATTTACTACTGATCACAGAGCCGTACAGCTCTGACAAGCCATGCATTAAAAAAAAAAAAATAATCGCAGCCTTTGCCATATCGCGTGCGATTTTATCGCGATAAATCGTGCAGTCCTAATGGGGATACTCCACCCCAGGAAGGGGTAGGAAAGACACTAGTAAGCCGGGTTGTTACTAGTGCGTCTCACGAACTGAAGATCTCTGACTCTTACATTCAGACAGGGGTGCCCTGAACTTAGTGATTCGGGCAGTTAGAGACAGAGATTGATTCAGACAGCCTTTAGTTAAATATGATTGTTATTTTTATTTTCCATGCATGATATTTTTATTTCTTATGTATATGTTGGGCCAGAGAATTTTGTGCCTTATACAAGATAGACTGCTGCTCTGAGACAGGGGCTGCCTATACTGCACGGGTGAGTGAGTGGCTGGAGCGTATTGTACTCTGAGGCGGGGAGCCGTGTTATGAGATTGAACGAGCGGCCGAAGCACATTGCGCTTTATGCAAGGCAGACTGCTTTTCTGAGGCAGGGGGCTGCTAATACTGCATAAGTGAATGAGCGACTGAAGCACTTTGTCCTCTGTACATAGCAGGTCGCTGTTCTGCGTCAGGGGGCTGCTTATATCGTGTGAATAATTGAGCAGCTGGAAAAATTTGTCATCTTCTGTACATGGCAGACCACAGCCCTGAGGCGGAGGGCTGCTTATCTCATGTGAATGAGTGAGGAGCTGGAGCGATTTGTGCTTTTTACATGGCAGATCGCTGCTCTGAGGTGGGGAGCTGCACGTTTCCAGAGTGGGGGCCATGCGGCACCTGTGCTGGCATGAGAACCCTTAGCTGAGAAGCCAGGTTTATTTCCTGAATGGTTGGGTGAGAGGAACACAGACACTTAGTTGGCATGATCTCATCACTGGAGTCCTTAAGGTCCACCACTGATAGACAGCACTGTTTCTGAGAGGGCAACGCCCAAGCAGAAAACACATCAGTCCAGAAGTCACCTGAAAGAAAAATGTTATACTCACTGGAATGCTACAGGGCAGCGGCAATCCAGGCACAGTCCTCTGGCGAGCATACCTCAACGGCAAGCTGCAGATGGCTTCTTGATGACAGTGTAGCTGTCTGAAGGAGAAAGAAGGGAATGACGTTCAGCGCCGCCTTATAGAGCAGAGCAGCCCACCTCTATTTTGCACGATTGCACTCCATTGGCAGACGAATTCTCGCCTGCAAGATTTAATAGGGCTTCATTATTCACACAAAAAAGGTGTTTCCCCATGGCGTCAGCTAAAGACGCAATGTCGAGAGAACCGAACTTGTGAGTAAACATTCTGTGTGAATGGCCCCCAACTGATTGAATGATAAACAGTGCATTCTTATTTCAGTGTTGCCGTTTAAGCAGATAGTTTTCCACATACATTCAGTTTAACAGCATTAACAGCAAGCCAGGGCAAAGTTTTAACTGAACTATGCATATGTATTTTATAGCCTACACTAACATTGTTCTAGCTCCATCTATGCGCGTTCTCTAATGAGCAAGGTTTTCTAGTGTATTTCAACTGCTCAGGTAATTGCAATGGTATGACCCATTTTAGTGGCGGCCAAATGACACTTTAAAATCAGTCAGTAAATATGAAGATAGATAGATAGATAGATATCAGTCAGTCAAGTCAATATGAAGACACATATTCATGAAGATACATTAAACTCCCCATAACTTGCACCTTGATAGCACGTAAATATTTCTGCCCATTTTCACTTGTGTGATTGTCAGCCTCTGCTTTTCCGCAACAGACTGAAGCCACCTCTTGAATGTATAACGCATCGCACTGTTACTTTCAGCTAATAAAAGAAAATTACTGCAATTTTTATTTATTCTTTTTTTTTTTTTTAATTGGTTGGGGCATTTTACAGCCCTTCACCAAACTGCTCAACACACAGCCCCCATTAGATCATAAAAAAACTGATTAACACTCTCTGTACCTAAATTTTAATTGGGTGGTTAAGGCAGACATTTGGGTGGGCTCAGCACACCCCTGCCCATGCCTAGATCTGGTCCTGCTCTACACGCCCCAAACTAATAAAGAGGGTGGTAGAAGTGAAATTTGGCATTACTTAGCATACAAAAGAGATGAAAAAGGTGAACCAACATATCTTACCTTATTTTTGTTGAAAATCATGTGTTGCCTCCGGACACTCTAGAATCAATAATGTTTAGGTCTCATAATATTTGCACTTGCGTTTTTTAACTGAATTTGCTTGAATTAATAAAGAGATTAGTAATATTAATTTAGGTAAATTAAATATGAATATTATTAATATGAATGTTTACAATAAAACTTTACAATAAAGCTACATTTGTCAACATTCATTAGGTAACCTGAGCTAACAATATTATATTAATTAATCTAGTAAGTTCAATAATAAATTATAAATATACTAAAACACATTTAGCTTGTTAACATTACTTGATGTATTAAACTAATATTAACCCAAACATTAACCAAGATTAATAAATACTGTAAATGTGGATCATTCATTGTTGATGTATGACAGCTAACGTTTTATATGTAATTTTATTATTCTTCCTTTTGACAGCCACAGAAAGGGATAAAAGCATCTTCAGGTTGCCAGCCTACTATTCCAGAAGTACTATCAGCAACAAGTTTTTTATTGTTACATTTTGATTCTATTGCGCCATTTTGCACCATGTGATATACAAACTAGTATACAGAACATGGAACACTAAGAAGTGCTATTTATATTTATTCTTTAAAACATGCAACACATTTGTTACTACAGAGTTTCATGCAGAGTTCTTAATAGATTTGCCTTCAACTCTATCTTTAGAGGCTGGTTATTTGTCACCTATTGTATTGATTTAGTGAAAGTGTGAAGTGAAGAGACATGTGGCCAAGTATGGTGACCCATACTTGGAATTTGTGCTCTGCATTTAACCCATCCAAGTGCACACACACAGCAGTGAACACACACACCATGAACACACACCCGGAGCAGTGGGCAGCCATTGCTGCGGCGCCCGGGGAGCAGTTGGGGGTACGGTGCCTTGCTCAAGGGTCTCACCTCAGTCGTGGTATTGAGGGTGGGGAGAGCGCTGGACATTCACTCCCCTCACCGACAATCCCTGCCGGACCTGAGACTCGAACCCATGACCTTTGGGTTAAAAGTCAGACTCTCTATCCATTAGGCCACGACTGCCCAATACTGAGGCATTAGATTCTGGTGTCATACCAAAGCCAAAATTGTGGTATTGTTTTGTTTTTAAAGTATATTATGTATAAGTCTACCCCTCTTAAAACAGCAGGTTTTTGTGATGTAAATAATGAAACAAGGATAAGTCATATCAGCACAGTTGCACCTAATGGAAAAAAAATTCTAAATATAAAATATCAAATAGTACACACCTGACTAAATAAAAATACATTTCAGTTGTTCCTGTAAGATTTTACTTCTTGCCTTGGTTGCATAATACTACAAGAGCCATGGGCCACAAAGAGCTTAGGAAGCAACAACATAATCTGTTGAATGTTATCACTCAGATGAGAGCTACAAAATATTTTTTCAAGACATTAGACATACCAGGGAACACAGTGAAGACAGAAATCAACAAGTGGACAAAAAAAAATGGCACAACAATAAAAATGATCAAGAACAAGAGCGTCCCTCCAAAAGAGAAAACAGGGCAGGGAGGCTGTCAAGAGGCTTACAGCAACATTTAAAGAGTTGCAGCTCTTTCTGGCAAGTACCAGATGCTTCCTAAATGTGACAACTTTCTCCTGTATCTACTGTATTCTCCATCAGTTTGGGCTATGGGGCAGGGTGGCAAGACGCAAGCCTTTTCTGACTAAAAAAATATCCAAGCCCAGCTAAACATATATCCAGTCTCTCAAAACTATGTGGAAAAATGTGTTATGGTCTGATGAGACCAAGATTGAACTTTTTGGCCAAAATTGTAAAAGATATGTTTGGAACAAAAACAACACAGCAGATCAGCAAAAGAACCCCATACCCACGGTAAAGCATGGTGGCAGCATTATGCTTTGGGGATGCTTTTCTTCAGCTGTTACTGGAGCTTTAGTGAAGGTGGAGGGAATTATGAATAGCTCCAAGTACCAGTTGATTTTGGCACAGAACCTTCTGGCATCTGTTAGAAAGCTAAAAATGAAGAGAACTTTCACCTTTCAGCATGACAATGATAGAAAACAAACATTTAAATTAAAAAAATGGATTCAGCAAAAAAAGATTAATGTTTTGCAATGGCCCAGCCAAAACCTAGACCTGAAACTTGTGAGGGAACTGAAGAGGGCAGTGCACAGGAGATGCCCTTGCAATTTTATAGATCTAGAGCAAAGAGGCCCAATATATTTATAAGTCAATGTACCAATAACATCGTATCAATGTCACCATGCTAAGTTTTGATCCAAACCATCATTTTGGTTGAGAATAAAATTTCAAAGTTTAAAGTGTATTGGATCAGCATTGAAATGTTGGTGAAAGTCGACAGCACACATGGGTGAAGACAGTGACATTAAACTAACAGTGATTTGTATTTGATAACCACAAGATCATGCAGGTATGCATCTCTGCAGAACACTAGTGGGTGTTTCCCAATCAGTGGGGCATTTTCAACTGCTTTACACGATTTACTCTAATCCACTGGGGGATTGTTTCAGGGGTGGGCCTTCATGATTTTAGCAAGTCTGTTGAAATATGGTTGAAAAACATCTATTGGATGCAGCATCTCATTTTGAAGGCTGCGTTCTCCGCAGGTCGCATTTGAATAGTGATTTAATAGTGATTTAAGACTACAACATCGGTCATCTGTACCTAGAAAATCAGTGCCTTGTCTGCATTTGCATTGCCCAATTTTCTGATAAATAGTTCTTCATTTTTGACGCCTGTCTGTTATTTATACTTAAAATCCGATTTAATTAATTGAAATACATTTATTTAAATAATCCACTTAACATTATTAATAATATTAATATAATTTTATGTTATGTCAAAATAATTTAATTAAGTAGTATTCATTAATATTGTTTTGTCCAATGAACCCAATATTTTTGTTTAAAATTTACTTAATTTATTTGTGTGCTATTTGCAGTTACTCATTTTAAATGCTTCACTTTCAAAGGAGCTCATTTGATTAGTTTTAACTCAATTCTTATTTGTTAAATTTTAATTGATAATATTGCTTGCAATCTGTTGCCAAAGATCTACCTTTTTTGAGTAGATATGGGGTATTATTTTTTACAGTGCAGTGTTGACTCAACAGCAGTGATGTAGAATCAACATCATAGTGTAACGTTGATTCAACAATATTACCACTGATTATTTTCGTTAATTTCAATATTGCTTCAACATCACAGTGATGTAAAATCAATCATAGTGTAACGCTGATTCAATAGCATTAACATTGTTTTTTTTTGTTCAACATTGTTTCAACATTAAAGGTGGTAAAGAGGTTATTTTCGTCGACTGAGTTTTTTAAATGAGCGCATGCTTAAGAACCCCCCCCCTCCTTCACAGCTCATTTCAAGGGAACGCCTCCCAAAACTCATGCAGGAGTATTGGAACACGAGTGTTTACCACCGGCATTCGCTGTGTTATTAAGCCGGGCACACATTTAACGACAAGCTAAAACATTCTAAGACTGTGCTCAACATACGGCGATTGTTTCCTGCTCCTGAAGCAGATTTATATACTTTCACATGGAATTTGAACACCGACTGTAATCGCAGACTGAACGCAACTGGCTCTGACTGGACGCGTTTGAGTGCGATCAGTCATAAGTATCAATTTACATTCATAATCGGCCTTACAATCGTTAACTTAAAGCCGCGCACACACTTAGTGGATTCATTATGTCGGACTAACCGCGAGTAACTCATAATCTGCAGGAGTGGAGACTCTGTGGAGTGTGGAAAGTTACTGAAGCGTGCAGCCGCGCATCTCTCACAAGGAACTTCATGGCAGTGATTGACAAGCCAGAGCGCTTTTTATGTATGTATATTATTAATGTATATTAATAATATTCCTTTCAGTGCACCTAATAAATAGTCTTTTATCAGTTAGTAAAGACAGTTTCAAGTAATATTGCAAAAATGTATAAAACAAAACATCCTCTTTAGCACCTTTAAATGCGGGGGCAAACATGATATTGAACCAACATCACTTCATAATGTTGATTCATTCATAATATCATAGATTTTTTTGTTGAAATCACAACACTGTTTCAACAGTAACCGAGGGTGTAAAAGTGATGTTGAAAAAATATCACTTTGTAATGTTGAATCAATAATATTACCATTGATTTGTGGTTGAAATCTCAACATTGCTTCAACATTCAACATCACTTTGTAACGTTAATTCAATGCAATTTGCGTTGACTCATCAACACTGACTCAACATTGTTTTAATGATTTCATGCTATCTGGTAACTGATAGCATGAAAACTGATTCATTTCCAAACAGACTGTGTGCTGTAATAAAATCAAAGGGTGGTTCAACTAAGTATTAGTTCAGGGGTGTGTACATTTATGCAGTTAGTAATCAGCTGTTTTAACAGGGGTCTGTCAGTGGATCAGTGTTAGTAATCTAAAGGCGGAGGCACAAATTAATGTAAATAGTCAAGGTACTGATAAAACATAAAATCAGTTTAAGTAGATAGTTCTTTGGCACTTTATTGGGGTAAAGGGTGTACACACCTTACTGAAGGAAAGTACAGGCAAGACTGGCTGAACCCATCCAGGAACCTGTGGATAGTCACGCACATTAATCACCATCTCCAAATTTGGCAACCTGTTAATCACTTTTAGGATGAAGTGCTCAACACCACTGCATCTGCAAAGAAAGGATAATTGTCTGATATTCAACACCCATTTGCACATGACAGGATCATGATTTTACAAAAAAATGTTACAATTCACCAACCTTGCTGGAAACATGCAGCTTTGTTCTCTGTACAGCTTGTTACCGATTATCTGGTAGTGCGTACCAACACCTCTTTGGACTGTGTCTGCCATGAGCCCCTCAGATATGCCATTTTTAAATGGCCTAAGGTCATTGTTCAGGACACTGCAATCAAAAGAGTGATGGATTAAAGTCTACATAATACAGCCTTTCAACCTGTACAGCTGCATGTATATGCATATTCTATTGCAAGATACTCTTTATATTTGCTGACCTCAGATGACAGCTGCAGTTTTCCTGACTGCATGGCTGGTAATTATTTGTGGCTTCTGTGATCCTCCTCATGAAAGACTGCCAATGTATTGCTGAAAGAAAGAAAGAACGAAAGAAAGAAAGATTAGGTGACTAGATCAATTAAAAAATGTGTTTGTAAATGTAGAGTATACATTTAAACCATTAAAAATCTGTAGCAAAAGAGGTTACCTTTGTTGAATTAATTTATTAGTGGGAGCCTGTATCTATACATCTGTATTTGTGGAACTAATGGTCACTCTTTGATTTGTTAAACAATCCAGGATGCACTAAACACACTACTTCATTATAAAGAAAAACAACAAATGAATAAAAATATATAATCATAAGGTGACCAAAAAAAAAAAAAAAACTAGGTGACTATATAAATCAGCAACAAAAAGTATGCTAGCCTAATTCTTGAAAAAAAAAAAATTTGCAGTACATATTTTAAATGTACTGTGCAACTTTTTTAATGGGGCAACAAGATATTATAGATACGACAGAACAAAATAGGCTATTAATAATCTTTCAGCTTGCAAAACCATGATAATATGAAATACTTCAAAACAGCAGCAAAAAACCGCTAATGCGCATCCCGGGTGCAGAATGATGTGCTTAAAGCAATATGGAGTTACAGCGCGCAGTTGCGCTGAGCAATGCGCGTTGAAAAGTTCACGGCACAAAGAGAATCCCTGTGTATATCTGCATCTAACAGTTTATTCATCATATTTTTCTTCTCACTTTTAAATTCCAGTTATTGTGCGTGTGACACCAATTCATAGTCCTTGTGTTGTGCGATCTAACAGACACCCTGTAGCCAGTATGATGACATCGTTTCAGAAACAGCAATAAACTCCAGCAAGATAAAGTCATTTTATGCAAATCCACAGTCCTTTATCTACATATCAAGTATTATAATGGGAATATATCATATTGGAGAGTTTTACCGTGCTGACTGTCGTTACCGAACGCGACGCGCTGTTTTGAGTGCTGAACAGAGAATGATTGACAGCTGCAGCGGAGGGAAGACGAGTTTCCGTGAACTTAAATTTAACGAACATATTCTTCTGTCCCTTACATGAAGCTACGGAATGGCTTCAGGTGACTTTGAATATAGTGCACGAAAACTTAATTGGTGCTAGTCTATTTATTTGCTCTATGACTCCCACTTTTGCCGTATAAAAGAGCGCAATTATCAGACGGTTATTTAAATATCGCGACAAGCCTAATTTCCGTTACATTTTGAGTCTAGTTAATGTATGATAAACACATATATAAACATTCCTTTCTTCCTTATATATATATATGTATTATATTTATTGGGCAGAGCTTCCCACAAAACATTGTAAACTTCCCAAGGTAACTCTGGCGCCCAAGTGATAAAAAACAGGAAGCTTCTGATTAAGCTCTGTCAAAGCCTCACTCTGCACCTTGTCAATGGCAGGGTGAGAGGGGATTCTCTAGGAAGATACATCTACAGGTCCTTCTCAAAAAATTAGCATATTGTGATAAAGTTCATTATTTTCCATAATGTAATGATAAAAATTAAACTTTCATATATTTTAGATTCATTGCACACCAACTGAAATATTTCAGGTCTTTTATTGTTTTAATACTGATGATTTTGGCATACAGCTCATGAAAACCCAAAATTCCTATCTCAAAAAATTAGCATATTTCATCCGACCAATAAAAGAAAAGTGTTTTTAATACAAAAAAAGTCAACCTTCAAATAATTATGTTCAGTTATGCACTCAATACTTGGTCGGGAATCCTTTTGCAGAAATGACTGCTTCAATGCGGCGTGGCATGGAGGCAATCAGCCTGTGGCACTGCTGAGGTGTTATGGAGGCCCAGGATGCTTCGATAGCGGCCTTAAGCTCATCCAGAGTGTTGGGTCTTGCGTCTCTCAACTTTCTCTTCACAATATCCCACAGATTCTCTATGGGGTTCAGGTCAGGAGAGTTGGCAGGCCAATTGAGCACAGTAATACCATGGTCAGTAAACCATTTACCAGTGGTTTTGGCACTGTGAGCAGGTGCCAGGTCGTGCTGAAAAACGAAATCTTCATCTCCATAAAGCTTTTCAGCAGATGGAAGCATGAAGTGCTCCAAAATCTCCTGATAGCTAGCTGCATTGACCCTGCCCTTGATAAAACACAGTGGACCAACACCAGCAGCTGACATGGCACCCCAGACCATCACTGACTGTGGGAACTTGACACTGGACTTCAGGCATTTTGGCATTTCCTTCTCCCCAGTCTTCCTCCAGACTCTGGCACCTTGATTTCCGAATGACTTTGGACCACTGAGCAACAGTCCAGTGCTGCTTCTCTGTAGCCCAGGTCAGGCGCTTCTGCCGCTGTTTCTGGTTCAAAAGTGGCTTGACCTGGGGAATGCGGCACCTGTAGCCCATTTCCTGCACACGCCTGTGCACGGTGGCTCTGGATGTTTCTACTCCAGACTCAGTCCACTGCTTCCGCAGGTCCCCCAAGGTCTGGAATCGGTCCTTCTCCACAATCTTCCTCAGGGTCCGGTCACCTCTTCTCGTTGTGCAGCGTTTTTTGCCACACTTTTTCCTTCCCACAGACTTCCCACTGAGGTGCCTTGATACAGCACTCTGGGAACAGCCTATTCGTTCAGAAATTTCTTTCTGTGTCTTACCCTCTCGCTTGAGGGTGTCAATGATGGCCTTCTGGACAGCAGTCAGGTCGGCAGTCAGGTCGGCAGTCTTACCCATGATTGCGGTTTTGAGTAATGAACCAGGCTGGGAGTTTTTAAAAGCCTCAGAAATCTTTTGCAGGTGTTTAGAGTTAATTAGTTGATTCAGATGATTAGGTTAATAGCTCGTTTAGAGAACCTTTTCATGATATGCTAATTTTTTGAGATTTTTTTTTTGAGTTTTCATGAGCTGTATGCCAAAATCATCAGTATTAAAACAATAAAAGACCTGAAATATTTCAGTTGGTGTGCAATGAATCTAAAATATATGAAAGTTAAATTTTTATCATTACATTATGGAAAATAATGAACTTTATCACAATATGCTAATTTTTTGAGAAGGACCTGTACAGTTCATTTCATGGTTGCTCAACAGTAGATTACATGATCACATATTTAGATCTATTCTCTCTCAGAGGATTCAGTCAAACCATTAAAGGCACAATGTATAAGAATTTTGCAGTAAAATATCCAAAAACCACTAAACCACAAAAACCACCAGTGTTAAATATTTTGTTCAGTTGAGTACTTAAAATATCCCAAATGTTTCCAACTATTTGTAAATCGTGAGAAAATCGTGATTTTAACCAAGGATCCGGGACATGTCTGGGAGTCGCCTGTCAATGGCATCATATCTGCGTTATCCCTCAGTCTGCCTTGGTTTTGGTTTTATTTTGTAAAATAAAAGACGCTTTAATATAGTACACATTTTAATTGACAAGGGAACAACTTTTTTGATATATTTATAGACAGAAAACTAATTGTTGTTATATAGCTCAACACGTTTAGTCTTATTGTTTAAATCTAATTTTTCTTGTTTTTTTGCGAGTACCATGCTTTACAGAGAAAAACACTATTTTGTCAAGTAGCTAACATAGCATAATCAGATGCAGCTTTATTTTTAGTAACAGTAATACAGCATTTTCTCCATCATACAATACATTTTAAAATGAATTGCATGCCATTTATCAACAAAAGCCATCCAGCATTTAATATATTCTAAAATCAATCTAGCTTACTGCAGTGTGCAACAAGTGTCTCACAGCAGCCGCCGAGCGAACGCACAGAGTAACGTTATAACACCATTTTCAACACTCTCAAATGTATCTAATATGATAAACAGAGCTGTATTACCTCATACTCATGACCGGAAAAGCGGAAGCGGCATCGGCGACTGTGGCATAATTAAAGTTCCGCTGCTCATGAGGCGTGCGTTGAGCAATCGCTCCAGTTCAAATGGAGCGGCATTTAATAGACAGAACCGTAGATCACTGACAAGCTACGCAATATCGCGTTCATATCGCAGATGAATCGCCTTCGATAATGAACGCGATATTGCATGGCTTGTCAGTGAACTACGGCTCTGTCTATTAAATGCCGCTCCATTTGAAAGCAGGTGATGGCGATTTTGCGGTAATCAGGGAACCGGCTTTACTGACGAAATGCGCGTGACAATCGCATGCGATATATCGCCCAGCCCTAGTTTCAATGCAGCTTCAAATTGTTCTACACGATCCCAGATGAGAAATAAGGGTCTTATCTAGTGAAACCATTGCTCATTTTCTAAAAAAATTGATTATATAAGTTTTAACCAGAAATGCTCATCTTGAACTAGCTCTCTTCTTCTTTATTAGAATTCCAGCAGTGTAGACACTGCTAAGTGTATTACTGCCCTCCACAGGTCAAAGTTTTGAACTAATTTTTATATGCAATATGCTAGTATATAACAATTAGTTCAAACTTTGACCTGTGGAGGGCAGTAATACACTTAGCAGTGTCTACACTGCTGGAATTCTAATAAAGAAGAAGAGAGCTAGTTCAAGATGAGCATTTCTGGTTAAAACTTATATAATCAATTTTTTTAGAAAATGAGCAATGGTTTCACTAGATAAGACCCTTATTTCTCATCTGGTATCGTGTAGAACAGTAATTCTTAAAGTGTGGTCCGCCATCGCCCCCTAGTGGTCCGTGAAAAGATGAAAAGTTTTTTTTTCCATGTGCAGTTTGTTGTTCATATTAAGCTGCAACTCATTTCACATTTACTTTTTCAAATTAAATAAAAATTAATATAATAATTTCTGATCATATCATTGCATTTGTGTTTGAATAATTAGTTTTTGACTTGAAACAGTTGCATATTAAACTTAAATTTAGCTTATCCTTCCTATTTTGTTGGTTTTTGGGGGCGTGTTAGAGTGGGATTCTGTTAGGTGGTCCTCTGAAAAAAATTGGAAGATAAAGTGGTCCTTGGGCTGAAAAAGCTTGAGAAACACTGGTGTAGAACAATTTGAAGCTGCAGTGAAACTAATTTTGACCTTCAACTGTTTTGTGCCCATTCAAGTCTACTATATGGAAAAAAATCCTGGAATGATTTCTTAAAAAAACTTTAATTTCTTTTCGACTGAAGAAAGAAAGACATGGACATCTTGGATGACATGGGGGTGAGTAAATTATCAGGAAAAGTTTATTTAAAAGTGAACTAATCCTTTAACGTTAATAATCTCATCCATGAACATGATGAGACAATCCCTGCCGGACCTGAGATTCGAACCCATGACCTTTGGGTTACAAGTCCGACTCTCTATCCATTAGGCCACGACTGCCCCACTTGAAATCTGAATCTGGCTCAAAATATTCCAATCACTCATAGAACCTATTGCACTATATGGCAGTGAAGTTTGGGGTCCTCTTCTAAATCACGAATTTGACAAATGGGACAAAAACCCAAGAGAACCCTGCATGCCGAGTTCTGTAAGAGTATCCTGAGAGTACAGAGGAACACAATTAGGCCAATATCCTCTATTAATCCACATTGAGAAAAGAGCCATCAAATTTTGGAAACATCTAAAAATGAGTGACCTCAACTCATTTTAAAGCCCTTAAAAACCATGAAATGAACATTGAAAAAAGCCCCCTGATTCAGATGGTCCTGAGGCTGCAAAAACAAACTAATGTGACTAACAACAGCCAGCCTCTCGACACCGACACCCTGAACCACAGAATTAGGCCCAACCAGATTATAAAAGCACAAATAGAAAATTACCTTACTTATTGAACAGAAACAACAGTAAACTTAAATGTTATTAGGGCCTTAATAGAGAATACGCAACAGCAGAATATCTGAGTACAGTGAAAAACTGTAAATTAAGAAGAATATTGACGAGGTACAGACTGAGCAATCACACTCTGACTGTAGAGACGGGCAGATACAGACAGAACTGGCTGCCCAGAGAGAGCCGCATCTGCCCATACTGTGACCAGGGAGAAGTGGAGACAGGGCAACACTTCCTCACCAGCTGCCCTAACTATGAAGAAATCAGAAAGACATTTTATCCAAAATTTGAAATACTTTGCCCTAACTTCATAAAATTAAACAATAAAAAAACAACTTCAACATTTATTAGGAGAAAAAAGAGATTGTATCCTACTAGCAGCAAGATACATTGATGCCTGTCACAAAACTAATCAGTAATGCGCTCACACACACACTCACTCGCAGAATTCTAAATTGTTCATGGCATTCTAAAATGTTGATTGATTGTTCTACTTACTTTTTATGTTTGTATATGTACTGTACATGTGATTCACTGTATGTTGAAATGCTGATGTTAGAAAAAAAATAGAAATGCTTTGGCAATACGTTGTCATATTCGTCATGTCAATAAAGCACACTTTGAATTTGAGAGAGAGAGAGTTTATGCTTGAGAGATTTTATACTTGGTTCACAGTGATTGTCAAAACGTGTGTACACCCTCTGTTCATTTAATATTTAGCCTAGCCTAAACACGCAGACAGTTGACAACTATAACAAGACATGCTGCATTTTCAAAAAGAGAATATCAAAAAACTTTAAAGCAGATTTGCTGGGTCTTACCTTACAGAGACGCTAATGCTAAGATATCACAGGTACAGAAACATACAGTATGAAGATTCACAAATTAAAAAAATGACAGACCAAAAGATCAAAACAACATTCTGCAAGTTCTTACCATAATCAGAAAGACAAAATTCAGCTCCATTCAGCAGAATAATAAAAAACGGTATAAGCAGCCACGGAAGCTCCATTTTTCTGCATCAATTAACCGTGACTTGCTCGATTTGAGGAGAACTCGATCAATGTACTAGTATGGTCTGACACTAGATTAGAAGTCCCCGCCTCGGCTCAAGAATAAATAGGCTCTTAAATATAACAGTGGATCTCTAAACATGACATGGTTTCTGCAGGTCTTAGAAAGTCTTAATTCACCATTGCACAAATTAAGGCCTTTTAAAGAGGTCTTAACTCAGGGCAAAATTCTTAAATCTATTTTATTTTCAAATAAAAATAGATACATTTACTTGAATTGTAAAAATGAAAAAAGCTAATTTATGCTTAAAACAAGAACAAATATCTGTCAGTGAGTGAACTTCCCCTTGAAACTTAAGTTGATTTTTCTGAGCCCATTTGCAGATATTTATTCTTGTTTTAATCATAAACTCAATTAATTTTGACATTTCAAGTAAACTTGATTTAAGAATCTTTAGACAAAAAAACAAAACAAAAAAACAGAGGAAGAACATCACTTTTTTGTAATGTGATCAGAAAGTACAGTAAAAATATATATATATTATTTTCATATTCTAGAGGTTGGGAGGAGCAGATTCAAGCTATATTTTTGGTAAAATTAATTAAAAAGTTATGGATATCTGTTGGAAGTTGGATTTTCTCTAAAGTGTATAAGCTCTAAGTGTTGCTATGCTAATATTAATTGTTTTTCTCCCTAGACATTTCCCTTCTCTCTCTCTCTTTCACTTAGGGGCCAGGGTTGATGAACAAAGCAAAGCGTAACGGCTAACTTGGATCACGTGAGGCACCTCAGCCTAATGGCTGTGTCGTCAGCAGGGGCGGAGCCCGGGGATGGCCAGCCCAGGAGTGGCCGTGGCTTTTGGCCACCCCGCTCACAACTGCTGTTTCTGTCTACCTTTTTTGTTGACAAGAATTGCGTTTATTTAAATGCAGGACCACAAAAAAAACGGGAGACTTTTCAGACGCGCACTCCAACTTCGCCTCAGTGCCAGGCGCAAGTCAAACGTGCACGGAAATTATACAGGTGCCGAATGAGCTTCAGCATAAAAACAGTGAACGGCGAACATAATATATATAGCTTACGTAAATGTTTCTCAACTGGTGGGTTGCAAGAGCGCTCACTTTTCAATCGCCCAAATACGGCGCGCTGTAGGCTATATTACTCACACACTATACATAAAGCGCAAAAGAAACTACGAGCATTCAACGTAGTTCTGTCGTCTATTAAGTCATAAAATAACCAAAAAGGCGATTAAAACTGTGCACGTATGTAGGTAGGCCTATTTGATATATATATGCGTCACATGTCTCTGGACTAAAATATTCTGCAATGTGAGATCACAAGGCACAAACTGATATGTAATTTTTTAATGCTTAAATAAATATGAGAACTGTGCATTTGTACTAGAAGATGCTAATTCTTCATTAATTTATAAAGTACAAACAAAAATATCACATTTAAATGCATAAAATAATTAATTTTACATTCTGGCATTTATGTGCTGTTGATTTCTGCTTCCGCATCAGCAAATGGGAATTCAAAAGAGAACACTTTTTTTTATTTCTCTTTGTTCTGAGTTTAATTTAGGTATGATAGAACTGTTGCAATTATTTATTTTGACAATATAGAAAGTTTAGTGTTTACTTTTTTAGTTTGTTTTTGAAACAGACAAACTCAGAACTGTTGAAGTTCATTGATCATACTTTAAATTCAAGGAAGGTTGAATAATCTTTGAACTACAGTATGTAGTTATCTGCATGTCTCATTCATGGAGATGCAACAATGGAGAACAAGCTACTGGGGGTTTTGAGAACCAGAACTGACTGAACAAGTTGAAATTCAGCTATAGTGTGAGCCCCTTTATTAATATGCCTGCAAGTGAGGAATGATTGAAAAAAAAGAAAAAAAGGTAAAATTCACATTCCATGATCTAATTCACTATCTCAATTACAATTAAGTAGGCTACAAATTAGGCACAGTCCAGTACATTATAGTCAGACTAATTTTTATAGAAGAATAGAAAGAGCTTTATTGCCAGGTATGTTGTTTACACATACTAGGAATTTGTTTTAGTGACAGAAGCTCCACAGTGCAACAGAGTGACAGCGACAAGACAAGACACATAATAAAAAGAATAAAATAATAATATACAAATTTACAAGATAGACAAAGTGCAAAATAAAAATAAAAATAAAATAAAAAGTATTCAGAGTAGAACTGTTTCAGCAGCTCCTGTGGCAGGTTGAACTTCCTCAGCTGGCGAAGGAAGTACAACCTCTGCTGGGCCTTTTTCACAGTGGAGTCAATGTGAATGTCCCACTTCAGGTCCTGAGAGATGGTGGTGCCCAGGAACCTGAATGACTCCACTGCAGTCACAGTGCTGTTCATGATGGTGAGTGGGGGGAGAGCAGGGGGGTTTCTCCTGAAGTCCACGATCATCTCCACTGTCTTGAGCGTGTTGAGCTCCAGGTTGTTAAGACTGCACCAGACAGCCAGCTGTTCAACCTCCAGTCTGTAAGCAGACTCGTCTCCGTCCCGGATGAGGCCGATGACTGTGGTGTCGTCCGCAAACTTCAGGAGCTTGACAGAGGGGTCTTTAGAGGTGCAGTCGTTGGTGTAGAGGGAGAAGAGCAGTGGGGAGAGGACACAGCCCTGAGGGGCGCCGGTGCTGATGGTGCGGGTGCTGGATGAGAATTTTCCCAGCCTCACTAGCTGCTGCCTGTCTGTCAGGAAGCTGGTGATCCACTGACAGACAGAGGTGGGCACGGAGAGCTGAGTTAGTTTGGGCTGGAGGAGTGATGGGATGATGGTGTTAAAAGCAGAGCTGAAGTCCACAAACAGGATCCTCACATAAGTCCCTGGTCTGTCCAGATGCTGGACAATAATTTTATTGTGATGATAAAAAACTAATTTGGTATATACTTTAGTATGTACAGTTAACCAGATGAGCCCAGAATATTAACGCAATGTGTAAAAGCATTTTTCTCCCATATTATAAATAAAATGCTTAGCATGCATTGTAACCTGCATGATTTTTTTATGGCAAAGCACTTCCTGGGCTCATCTGCTTGTTGTAAATAGTATAGTGTTGTGTATATTGTACACCAATAAGGTACTAGCTGTATGTTTTCACATTAAGTGTTATTGGGGAATCCTATGACGTATGAGGGCAATCCCAGTATTACAGCACAATGTTGCACAAGCTATGTAGTCCAGGTGATAAAAGTTAAGTAAACGAATCAACCAAGATGTAATTCTTTAGCATTCCTCAAATGTAATGTTTGTTATAGGCTAACTTACATCAGCATCAGGTGGGAAAAGCGTTATAATCTCATTCGCGGTAGAGAAAGCAGCTGACATGCAGTCTATAAGGAAAGTAATCATGAAGACATTTAATTAAACGTAAACAC
This sequence comes from Anabarilius grahami, assembly GCA_003731715.1. NCBI lineage: Eukaryota > Metazoa > Chordata > Actinopteri > Cypriniformes > Xenocyprididae > Anabarilius > Anabarilius grahami. The sequence continues at coordinate 371,272 of RJVU01072345.1, forward strand.
AGCTTTTGTATCTTTATCAGCCTTACTGCCATACTCCTAGTAGAGTGAGCTCTGACAGCCAAGGACATGGCTGACCAGAAACCTCATAAGCCAGTGAAATAGCCTCGAATATCCACTTGCAGACTGTTTGTTTGGACGCAGGGCGCCCCCTTATTATGCGTCCCAAAACAAACAAATAACTGATCTGACTTCTTCCACAGGGCAGTTCTGTGGACACAAGATTCAGCTTTTCCTGGTCTGGTTCAGAGAACGGAGGAGGACAGAAAGCTTGCAACACTATAGGCCGTGTTGTATTGGTCGGAACCTTAGGGACGTATCCCAGTTTAGGGTAAAGGACCATCTCTGGTGCAAACTCAAGGCATGAAGGGGATATAGATAGGGCCTGGAGGTCTCCTACTGTCTTTAGAGATGAGATGGCTAGAAGAAAGATGGTTTTTAAAGTCAGAAACTTTTCTGAAACCGTATCAAGTGGCTCGAAGGGAGCTGTAGATAAACTTTCCAAAACAATGGCCAGGTCCCAAGCAGGAACCCTGGTACATGGTTGCAGGCCTCAGCCTCAATGTACCACGAAGGAAACAGGTTATCAACGGGTTTCTCCCCACAGTTGATTGGCAGAAATAGCTGACAGGTACACCTTTAGTGTAGACGGGGTTAGCCCTGATGAAAAGCGATCTTGTAAGAAGTCAAGCACTGAACCGACTGGGCAGTTTACTGGATCTAACTGTCGCATATCACACCAAGAAGTGAAAAGTTTCCATTTCAGGGTGTAAAGTTTCCTTGTGGATGGAGCTCTGGAGTGAAGTGTAGTCTCCACAACCTCGGCTGAGAGACTAGACTCTATGAGTTGGGCCCCCTCAGACGCCAAACCCACAGGTTCCACATTTCTGGGTGGGGGTGAAATATCACACCTCCCGCCTGAGATAGAAGGTCCCTCCTGATCGTAAGGGAGAGCCGTCGAGGAGAGATATCAGGTCCGAGAACCATATTTGGCTCAGCTAGTAAGGTGCTACTAACAGTAGACTTATCCCTTCCCAGCGGACTGTCTCCAGAACTCCTGGGAGCAAAACAATTGGGGGAAACAAGTACAGACGTAGCCTCGGCCACGTCTCTGTACCAAAGCATCCAGTCCTAGAGGAGCTGGATGTGTGAGGGAGAACCAAAGTGGACAGTGCGTCGTGTCCTGAGATGCATACAAATCCACTTCCGCTTGGCCATAAATCTCCCATATGAACTTCGCCGCCTCGGGGTGAATTCTCCATTCCCCTGGCCTCAGCCCCTGTCTCGACAGGATGTAAATATAAATTGCCCTCAAGGAGAACATTTTCCCCAGAGACCACAAGAGGATCTGGTGCGTAGTTTGCATAGTGGGCGCGAACGTAGACCCCCCTGTCGATTTATGTAAAAGACCACCGATGTGTTGTCTGTCCGGACGAGCACATGACGGCTTCACAGATCTAGGAGGAAGTATTTCAAGGCATTGAAGATAGCCATTATCTCCAGGCAATTTATGCGCCACGACAGATGATGACTCCTCCAAAGAACTAGAGCTGAGCGGCCTTCCATTACCGCTCCCCAGCCTGTGAGAGAGGCATCTGTTGAAAGAGTTACTCGACGACACAGAGCTCCCATCACAGGGCCTTGGGACAGGAACTAAGATTTCCTCCGTATGACCAAGGCGTGGATGCAACGCCACATTATCTTGATCGCACGGAGTGGGTTCCCCCTCGGGGAAAACCCTTTGGTTCTGAGCCACCACTGCAAGGGTCTCATGTACAACAGGCCAAAAGGTATCACGTTGGCCATGGCTGCCATCAGACCAAAAAGTTTTTGAAACTGTTTTACAGTGAATGACTGGCCTACCTTTATCTCCTGTGTGGCTGAAATGATCACAGCAATACGAGTGGGCAATTTCTTTATATAAGCGAGAACGACATCTTGATGTTGAACCGCCATCTCGATGTCGAACCGGCATCTATTCTGACTGTGCTATTATTAGCCAGTCGTCTATGTAATTCAGAATACATATGCCCTGCAGCCTGAGCGGGGCCAGAGCTGCATCTACGCATTTCATGAATGTGCGGGATGATAGAGCTAGACCGAACTGAAGAACCCGATATTGGTAAGCCTCGCCCCCGAAAGCAAACCTGAAGAACTTCCTGTGTTGTGGAAGGAGACATGGAAGTATGCGTCTCTGAGATCTATCATGATGAACCAGTCCTTTGCTGAAACGATTTGTTTCAGCGTTCAACTTTTTAAACTTGAGTCTCTTGACTGAACGATTCACATGACAAAGATCTAAAATAGGACGCAACCCTCCATCCTTCTTTGGAACCAGAGCCGGTCCTCCCTATAACCAGGGGGCGCCCAAGAGCAAATTAAATGACAGCTTGATTTTGACATTGCGCGATCTATCAGTTGCAGTTCTGGCGCGTCCGTCTCAATACTGTAAAACATGGCGTACATTTGCATCACATGTTACACTCACTCACAGGACACTGCACTTATTTGCAATCAGAAAAGTTCATTATTTGCATATGCTTTAAAGCATTGCCGGTTAAACATTTCATTCGCTGTTCTTAACCAGAAGCATGCGCACACACTAAAAGCCTGTCAAACATCCTCCGATTAGTGGACTTTATCTTTTGCATCTGCACTAATAGTTGGTTATGTCTAAAGTGAAAGTAATCAGTTGAAAGAAAATTGGATGCGTGTCTGTATTTTAGATGCGTGCCGGTCTTAAAGAAACAGAAGCCTAAAGCCCCAGGTATACTTCACTTTCCGCGCCCGGATGCGTCTCGCGTGCAGTCGCCTCCGTGCGTCCTTCAAATGCCTTGTCCAAATACCCACACTTGCGGTCTTGGCCACTTGAGAGCTCACGCACGCGACAGGGAGTAAGTGCGCGAGACTTTCCCATGTCTTAAAAATGCCCAAGTGCAGTGCCCTTAATGCACACTAAACCCACACTACCTTGAATACCGCTTCTGAGCGGTATTCGAGGCTAAGCATATCCCATCATGCATTATGTTCGGAACCTCACATGCCCCGAAATCGCGAGATGTCAAGGAAAACATACGACTGTAAGTTAAATTAATTATATAATACATATAATTTGGTAGTAAAATATTAAGTGTTGCGCATTTTATTGATGCAAAGATGAGTGGGATATGTTTGTATGATATTTTGTACATTTGCAACTGCTTTTTATTCACTAAGCACGATCGGAGAAGAAAAATACTGCATCCACCATTGCAACATAGTTCAGAAGATACACCAAGAGAACAAGAAACAAAAACAATGGAGAAGGCATGCTTCTGAGTAATAGTAAACATGCTGCCCTTGTCCTTAAAGGGATAGTTCACCCAAAAATGAAAACCTGTATTAATTTCTTTCTTCTGCTGAACACAAAATAAAATAAGATAGAAAGAAACTCATACAGGTTAGGAACAATATGAGAGTGAGTAAATGACAGAATTTTCATTTTTGGGTGAACTATCCATTTAATGTTAATAATATATTTATTATTGTTATCTTCAGTTCTTACAGATCCATCTAAACTGTTCATTTTATGTAATAATTTAAGTATTTATTTTAACATTGTCCATTCTATACATTTACATTTATTTTTTTATATAAAAAGGTACTGTTTATCATAAGTTATTTTAACCGAGGGGCCTCCAAATGAAATTCTGCTCAAGGCCCCATCAAAGCTAGGGCCAGCCCTGTTTGGAACAATAAAGTAGCGGCTGTAAAACCCTGATTCTCTGCTGGGAGGAGGAACCCGTTCTATAGCTCTTTTTGCTAGAAGAGCTTTTACTTCCTGTTCCATTACCAGAGCCTGCCCAGGAAGAACTATTGTGTAGAGCACCCCGTTGAATAGAGGTGGCCGAGAACCGAATTGAATTCTGTAGCCTTTTTCTATTATCTGCAGGACCCACTGAGACATATTTGGCAGATGTTTCCATTTTACCCAAAAAATCTACTAAAGGAACCAGTCTCTCAAGACTGGTCTCTGGTGTATTTAATGCAGTCCGATAATCTGAAGCGTACTGGCAGGAAACAACCGTTTTGACTGCTTTTTGTCTCTCCTCAGAGAGTGCGAGTGTGACGCAGTGTCGAGGGATCCCTGCACCATAAGCTAACTGGAAACCGCTGCGCCCCGAGGCACCGTATACTGAGGTGTTAGCCCTTCCACCCCGCAAGGGGGCACCCTCAGAGGTCTGATGCCATAAGCGTCTGGACCTTTTTTGGCCTGAAGCCATCTTAGCTTGAAGCACAGTCCTCAGATCTGGCTTCTGCTTCGAAGGCTTCTGCTGAGAATGCCTCTAATATTTTAATGCCTCTAATATTTATAACTAAATTAAACCTAAAATCGATATTTTCAGGTTCACTTTCCGGTTTTACCAATAAGACTTGAATGACTATGACTGCCATACACTGATGCTGATATAATGCATTTTAAAAAATAAAGAAAAACATATATATATATATATAAATTTTTTCTTTCTTTTTTTTTTGCGAACAGAGAGAAGTTCCCAATTACTGCAAAACATATACTCTTTATTAGCTTTATCCAGAAATTAAAGGGATAGTTTTTATCATTAGCTGTCATCATTTACTCACCCTAGTTGTTCCAAACCTGTATGAATTTCTTTCTTCTGCTGAACACAAAAGAAGATTTTTGGTGAACTATCCCTTTAAGTTATCAATTTTAGTAAGATCCTTGTTGTGTTGAAGAATTGAGGTGTTACGTTTCCAGTATGAGGATCTTTTACTCAAGGAGGCAGAGGATACAAATGGAATACAGATAAAAATAGCATTATGGTCAGAAAACAGTGAGGGATATGTCAGTCTTTATATTTGATAATTCTGCTGAGGTCAGCCAAGAAAGTGAGTTATTGTTCCATAAGAATACATTTTGCAAGGGACAAGTTTCTCACCACACATCAACAACAAAAACTCTGCATAAAAGATAACAAATAGTCATAATTAGCATTATGGGTTGGGGGGACGCTTTGTCATGTGTGCGTTGTATGCCATGTATGCATATATTTTGATTTTATTCAATAATTATCATCTACATGTTGAGAAACTTCGTACTGTGATTCCCTATGGTACTCATGTCTGTCCTCTTTTCCTTCAGATCATAATTTATTTTTAGCGTTTAAATGACTGGGTCACTAAAAGAGGCCTAAATTCACCAGGGACATACTCATTGGAAAGTCTATCAAATATCTTATCCTATCATGTCTTTGTCTAATTGTTGAGAAGAGGTGAGGTGGTAGAATGAGAAAGAGAGTATAACATGTTTTTTAGTGCTGAAGAACTACACATTTAGTCTCATTTTGGTGCTCAGCCTCACTGTCCAGCAAGATCTCACTTGGACTCTTTCCATCAGACTCTTCTTTTTATTTGCCTGTTTAATCATTGCTACTATGCTGTCCGTCTGGATCATCTTGGTTTCCTACATGGATTTTCTCTTGTACTCCTCAGCAGAAGAGGGTCTGGAGTTTCCCAATTTTGATGGCAAGGACAGAGTTCTTAATGTTAATGAAAGGAACTATAAGAAGGCTTTAAAGAAGTATGACATGATGTGTTTGCTGTATCACGACCCCCTGCCTTCAGATAAGGAGCTCCAGCAGCAATTTCACATGAGGGAGATGGTTCTGGAGGTAAGGAATTATAAAAGAGGATGGGATGACTAAAGAATTCAGTGGGTGAATAGAGACAGGATGCTCTTCTGAAACGTGAAAGCTGAAATGTCTGCTCTGTGGTCTGTTTTTAAGACACTAGTCACTTTTTTGCAAATTTTTTCACCTTGTAGATGTTTAATTAAGGTAATTTTTGTGATAGACCTTTGCTTTGGTCTAATTGCATGTCTTTCAGTGTGCGGACAACTTTGGTTTTTTGGTTGATACATTTTTTTTTTGATTTACGCACCTGTGAACGGACTGGTTATCTTTTGGAGTGCATACAATATCATTTTTTTATATTTTTATGACCTACCATCATATGCATTGAACATGTTTTCAGTTTCTAACACACACACACACATACACACTGAAAACTAGGGGTGTAAAAATACATCGATGAATATACATCGATCAAATGACTAACATGATGTATCGATGCAACATGTAAAAAAAAAATTTTCAAGAGACCTTTATTTTTTATTTTTTAAGAGACCTTTACTCCACGCAATGTCCACCTACACATTATGTGTCTATGTTGCCTGTGGTCTATCGTTAGGGTAGGGACACAACCGATGCCTAGTTCAGAGTACATGACTTTAAACGTCAGCAGATCGCTGTGCTGTTCAGACTGCATGACTTGCTGTGGATTCTTGAAGTCATTGTGGTGTTCACACCACGTGACACTATGTAAAGGCTGGTATACACTACACGACTTTTGCCCCAATTTTTCTCCCGATTTACAGTCTGAACAAGTTGACGTTAGTTGCCAAAAGTCAGAGCCAGTCTGCAGATTTGAGCCGACAGATTCCATGGAAAATCGCGTAGTATATGATGGTCACAGACTCTGATTTTTTTAGCTTCAGACTTTGATTTCATCCAGTCAGAGGATTTCAAACCATGTTTGATATTGTGAGCCGATTCTAGAACACATATTAGTGTATGATATGCGTTGCTAATAAATACAGTATACGGTAGAGTCATACGCTGCCCAGACAATGGAAATCAAGGTGCGAAGTCACAAAGATCGAGAAAAAAATAGAAACTACTGTACAAGATCGAGTAAAAAGGAAAAACTTACCATCATCCAGCTCACGATTCACAAGCTTGACGCTTGATGAGTGATCATGTTAAGACACTATAATATACAGCCGCTAGATGGAGCCGCGAGCTTGCGCATGACATGAATGAAATAAATGTATGAGAAAACGCAGAATCTGCCATTTGTTTAGTAATTGTTTGCGGCAGTTTAAAATGTCAATAGCTGCGAATGATTTATAATATTACATTAAATATAAACAGCGACTGCTAATAGACTATATTAAAGGTAACAACATAGATAAAACACCATCTACCTCTACAGAATGTGTCTACCCACCCCGTCCATCTCCATGCGTTTGTTTCGCCTGTCATGCGTCTCCTGGCAAAGAGACGCATGTTTCTGTTTGTGTTCGGAACGATTTTAAAGTCTGGTAGTGTGTGAGCCTCAGTTGTGTAGTGTATGTGTCACGAATACAGCTTCCCCGGTGCATCCTCCGGACCACCGGAGGGAGCCGTCTCCCGAATATTGACTGTTTACATCTGGACTCCATTTCCCATAGGCCCGCATTCCTGGGACTGATTACACATGCACCTGCACTACATCACACTCACACTATTTAAGACGCACACACACACACTCCATCGCGAAGTCTTGATTTGCTGTAGTGATCATCTCTGAGCGTTTCTTGTGGATTGAACTTCTGTTATTACCTGGACTGTTTATCTCTGCTGAACCTTGCCGCCTGCCCTGACTCTTGCCTGTTCATCGACTCTGTGATTGTTTTGCCGCCTGTCTTGATCCCTGCCTGTGACCTGATTCTGCTTCTCTGCTGCCTGCCCTGACCTTAGCCTGTCCCTGTTTACGGTACTGTCTTGCCCTTGTCTGATACTGTCACTTTTATTAAAGCTGCAAATGGATCCACTGTCTCCTGACCCATCATTACAGTATGATGCCGAGCTTTTCTCTGTAACCATTTACAAAGTCGGCAAGTGCATGATGCCTGCTGTTTAAAAATCCGTTCAGATTTCATTTAGTGTATTCCAGCCTTGAATGATCCGCAACAGAGGGTTACACACTACATGAACTGACAACAACTCTGTCACCCAACAACTCTATCTGGTCCCCAAACCACATTTTGTCACGAAAACACAAAAACACACTTTACCAACCAAATATAAAACACATTTTTATTCACCTCAGTTTACATGATCAAATGATAACTGAAATATTATACACATATGCAAGTGCCCCTTAAAACATTTTAACATTCTCAACTTTTCAAGAGTACTGTCGTTTTCTTAGTTCGATGATGTGCCTGATGAATTACTTACACAAAAGTTATTTGTCGCATGGACTGCAAATACATTACCACCCAAACAAAAACACATTCCATTCATGAGTGTTGTAGGGAATCATGCTCACGCTGATATCTGATGATCAGTAGCGGTTCACTAAACAATTAATTCATTAAATACCTATTTACAATAAGCACTGAAAGTCTGGTGGCTGAAAGAAGGCTGTTCTAATTTTACGTAATGTACCTGAGTGTTCCTGCGCGAATGTTTTAATATTAAGGTGAGTCGAGTGGAATATAGAGTGATCAGCATGAATAATATTCAAAACGGGGCCATTGGATGGAAAGCGAAGGTCGCTCATCCATTCAAATCCTGTAGGACGACGTCAGCCCTCGCTAGCGTGCCTATACCTCGGCTGGCCAGGCGGCTTCTGCACTACACACCATGGCCATTCTTCAGGTTTTTCAAGCTAAACTCCTCCGTTCTATGGATGAGTCTTGGCCCAACCCAGCTGTATTTAAGGAGCTGCGCAGCACAACTGACCTGGCCCTGTGCGCTACGAAGGCGACGGTTCAGGCCATCAGCAGGTAAATGGCCAGCTTGGTGCTGGAGCGCCACTTATGGTGGAACCTAACAGAGATTAAGGAAGCGGACAAGGCCCTTTTCCTCGACTTCCCGGTTTCTCCCACTGGTCTTTAAGGATCTGCCGTGGATTGCATCACAGAACACATCACCGCTGCACAAAAGTCGTCCCAAGTGATGCAACACTTTCTGCCCAAGCATTCCAGCTCTGCTGCTGCTAGTCACCCTAGGCCTGCGCCGACTCAGCAGCCCGCGAAGCCTGCGCCCTTGATTGCTCAGCCTACTCCACAGCCTGAGCCTCGACAGCGCTCCCACTCTGGAAAGTGCCATCTCTTCCCGAAGCGTCAGGGACCCCGGCCCAAGATAGTGCTGGACCCTGCGCCTCAGAAGTCGTCCTGATCTCTTAGACAGGAAGAGGACTAAGACAGGAAGAGGGCTAAGTTTCGCTGCAGCCGAACCACCCCCCAAACAGCCTCATTTATACCTCCAAACACCCCATTTAGATCCGGGTGCTGGATACTATGTGTTTGTTGCAAACACTGGGCCCGTTCAAGCGCCTGTGTAACTAACCGCTGTGATAGCAGACAAAATAAAACACAAACATACTCAAAAAGAGAGCATTTTTCCTCTTCTACTTATCACGAGCACCAGGTCCCCTTGCGGCCACCTGTCACTCGAACCAATTCAACCCCTTGCCACACGGGCTGAGGCCTGGCAGGCCATTCCCGGAGTGTCAAAATGGGTTTAGGGGATAATAAAGTGACGTTATTCCTTTAAATTCGCTCGAAGACCCCCGCGCTTCAGTGGCGTGGTTCCCACCTCAGTGGAACGCTCATGTTCTGTGCTCCAAAGTGAGGAATTTACTGGCCAAAGGAGCTGTAGAAACAGTTCCGCCAGCTCAGAGCAGTCAGGCTTTTACAGCCGTTATTTTCTCGTTCCTAAGAAGGATGGCAGTCTCAGACCCATCCTCAACCTCAGGCATCTGAATCACTTCCAAGTAGAAGACTTACAGGCGCTCTCTGTGAACCCTGTCTGCCTTGAGTTTGGGCCCAACGACTCCAAGGTCGTCCTAAAGCCAAGGCATGGTTATGTACCTAAGGTTCTCTCCACTCCATTCAGAGCACAGATTATCACACTCTCTACGCTTCCTCCCTCGGAGGATGACCAGGAGTTCAATTTACTCTGCCCTGTCAGGGCTTTGGGAACTAACATTGAGCGTTCTGCCCCGTTCAGCCAGTCGGAACAACTCTTTGTATGCTTCGGAGGCTGCACCAAGGGGCATCTGGTCGCGCCGGCGTACTCCTCTTTGGGCCTGCAATGCCCCATTGGAGTACGAGCCAACCTCACCAGAGGCATGGCCTCATCCTGGGCATGGTCCAGTTGTGTGTCCATTGCAGAAATCTGTGCGGCAGCCGGCTGGGCCTCGCCATCCACTTTCGCCAGGTTCTACAACCGTCCCTGGATGGCCCCTTGCAGGCTCGGATCCTTTCTGCATAGTAAGTTGGCCTCTTGGAGCTCGACCCACTGGGAACCCACGCATCTGCCCTGAGGCAGGACCTGTTCTGAGAAGAGCTCGACCTTAGCACGCACAAACTCGCTAGAATTCCCTGCGACTCTGACTGGATCCAGGTCTTTGACTTCAGGCATTCTTGTATGCTCTTGGCCCTCCTTAAAGGTTGTACAGAGGATGTTTTGTTTTATACATTTTTGCAATATTACTTGAAACTGTCTTTACTAACTGATAAAAGACCATTTATTAGGTGCACTGAAAGGAATAATATTAATATACATCATCTGTGCACGAGGAAGGGCCTTAAAAACATCAGCCAATCGTTTACGCGATCATCGCGTAAACGATTGGCCCTCTGGCTTGTCAATCACTGCCATGACGTTCCTTGTGAGAGACGTGCGCGGATTGGCCCTCTGGCTTGTCAATCACTGCCATGACGTTCCTTGTGAGAGACGCGCGGTTGCGCGCTCCAGTAACTTTCCACACTCCACAGGAGCCGCATGCAATGTTTTTATCAGGAGACAGGAGTAACAACTGCAGATTATGAGTTACCTGCGGTGAGTCCGACATAATGAATCCACTAAGTGTGTGCGCGGTTTTAAGTCGATTGTAAGGCCGATTATGAATGTAAATTGATACTTATGACTGATCGCGCTCAAACGCGTCCAGTCAGAGCCAGTTGCGTTCAGTCTGCGATTACAGTCGGTGTTCAAATTCCATGTGAAAGTATATAAATCTGCTTCAGTCGCAGGAAACAATCGCTGTATGTTGAGCATAGTCTTAGAATGTTTTAGCTAGTCGTTAAATGTGCGCCCGGCTTAAAAACACAGCGAATGCCGGTGGTAAACACTCGTGTTCCAATACTCGTGCACGAGTTTTGGGAGGCGTTCACTCGAAATCAGCTGTGAAGGAGGGGGGTTGTCCTTACGCATGCGCTCATTTCAAAAACTCAGTCGACGAAAAGATCCTCTGTACCACCTTTAAGTGCCTGTATAAAGTGTTTAGAATGATTGACCTCTATGAGTTTAGCCCTCTTTGTCTCCTTTAGGGCCCCGACTTCGGTCTGAGCCCCTAATTATGACTTTGTCCTGCTATACTTGGTATCTCTGGGCCCCTTAGGTGCTTACGGCTTGATTGTACTGGTTCCCGTCTAGCAACGCAGTACTAGTGATGTCCGGTTCGCGAACGAATCGTTCTTTTTAACCGGTTCTTTTCAGTGAACCGGTCGAACCAGTTCACCAAATCGGTCTAAATCGTTCCAAACAGTTCGCATCTCCAGTAAGCAAACACGAATCCACAAATTACTAAAGTTACTCACTTTTTGACGTGCCTGACACTGCCTCTCGAAATAAACCAACATCCCGGAGTTATTCGGTTACTCCAACAGTAAAGAGAGAACTGATGATGATGGGCACGAGCAGCAGAGCAGCTGATATGAGTGCGCATGCGCGGCGTACACGAACGAACATACACGGCCTGTCACCGTTCTCGTTCTCGAGTCAAGAATCGGTTGCAACGGTTTTCGGATCATCAGTACACAACCGAGAACCGCTTCTTTCGGACATGTCCGATTTGAGAACCGGTGAGCTGATGATACTGCGCATGCATGTAATTTTTCAAGAGAACGAAAAGCACGTTAGTCAAGTTTTGTTGAACATCGGACAGTGTGATAATATAAAACATACTGGAAATATGTGTATGACTTAATTCAAAATACAAAAAGTTTATTGTGCTTTTCCAAATACCCTGCTAACACACGACGTAACAGTTACGTAACGTATTCGTACTTTTTGGTAATTTCGTGACTTACCAACAGACAACGTAACCACGACGTCATGTGCTCGTAAATCCATTACCATCCCATCACCAACTCACAACGTCGTCGGTCCGTCCTCCTAACGTAACAAGATAACTAAGAACGTCCCAGATAGGTACTCTATTCGTAATAACTTGGTAATTTCATGACTTACTGGCAACGTAACTGCAACGTCACTGGCCCGTAATTTCATTACCAGTACATGTCCCAGTGTGTTCCGTGCGTTTTTAGTCTGCGACGTCATACCTCATAATATAATTAACAAACTGCATTTCTTTAAAAGATTTTAATGCTTCGTGGTACGTTTGTGAGGAAAATATAATTTTACAAAAAGGAACAAATGTTCATCCGTTTGCTATAAACAATTAATTATTTTGACTTTTAATAAAATTCATTTCTGGGAGACAAAAATCCTCCCTAAGAGGGAGACATCCCCGTTAATACCATAAATTTGCTATGTGCAAAATAGGATGGAGACAAAACACACTTTACAAGAATAGAAATTATTCATTTATTATTATTCAAATTTTTCAATTATTCACAAAATCCTTGACAGATGACAAGCATGCCAATGACAGCAGTGAAACATCTGTAATCAGCTCACTGAAAAAGAAAAAAGAAGACAAGTATATTTTGCTTGACAGGCTGGAATATTTAGTTTAGTTACTTAGTTTAATGCACAGAAATAAGACTGTGTATGTTTAAGTGACTTTCGTGTTGATCTTGATGCATTTCAATATTGAGTTCAATTTTATTTCTTATTTAGAAAACAAAGAAATATACAGGATGGCTCTCTTAACAAATTTCTTCNTCGGAAAAGTGGCGGCTGCCGCCGGTGGTCCGCTGGAATAACGATGAGCAAAACGCCAGCACACCGCTGGTGGCATCCGCCGGTGGGCCGCCCACTTTTCCGCCGGTGGGCCGCCAGTGGCCCGCTGGTCTGATGTTAGCTGGGGTACGTCCTCCTAACGTAACAAGATAACTAAGAACGTCCCAGATAGGTACTCTATTCGTAATAACTTGGTAATTTCATGACTTACTGGCAACGTCACAAAGTTACGTTGTGGCGACGTATAGGCACCTTTCACTTTTCCGGTTGCCACGACGTAACATGTTACGTCGCAACGACGAAACTTTGGTCACCAGATTACGTTGCAATTACGTAACAGTTACGTAATTTTGTTAGCTGGGTACACCATAGCAGATTAATAGCATAAAATACTGTACATAATACTGTACATAATACTGTACATAATAAACTACATGCCAACATGAACATAATATTTTGTACACAGATCAAACTAATGTTCGGAAATAGTTCTACAAATTAATTTTTCTATTTTAATGTTATTTAAAAAGCAATATAGTGAAAGTTGTGCAGTTGTGCTTTCAAGTTATTTTTTTTTAAAGATTGGAAATATTTATTTGTTTCATAAATAATCCATGGATTTATTTAATTTCTAAACAAGGTGATATAAAGATTAAAAATGACGTAATCAAACTACAGCGAGAGCAAACAAGCGACTCCTTTTGAATCGCTCTCGCGGTTCTCGAATCTCAATCTCGTTCTCGAGTAGAATCGGTTGCAACGGTTTTCGGATCATCAGTACACAACCGAGAACCGCTTCTTTCGGACGTGTCCGATTGAGAACCGGTGAGCTGATGATACTGCGCAGTGCGCATGCGTGATTCAGCGTGTGATCTGAAGCTACAGAACAGTGACTGTAAGAGCACCGGTTAACTAGGACAACTGATGAGAAGACTCGAATGAGGGGCCAATCTGTAAGTTAAATAAATCATTATGTAAAAGGATCATGGTTTCTGCTCTGATGAAGATTAATTTATTCACTTTATAACTGTAAAACGTTGTTTGCACATCACTGCCTGTATGTGTTTGGATGCTTTAGATGCTAAACTAAATTGTAAGAAACGCTTCAGATTATAATGTTTTAGTTGACTGATGTTATGATTACTGACTTTATATATTTGAATGTGTTAAGTTTTTTCATCCCGGCCCGCGATAGACGACGTCATCGCGGATGACGTCATTACGTCGGAGCGTAAAAGAACCGGTGAACCGGTTTTTTCAACCGGTTTATTGAATCGAACTGTCCGAAAGAACCGGTTCGCGGAAAAGAACCGAACTTCCCATCACTACGCAGTACGAGTGAAGTATCAAAAGGGAACGTACTCGGTTACTAACGTAACCTCGGTTCCCTGAGATATAGTAACGAGTACTGCATTGAAAGTCCTGCTATCTTGCTGCACGACTCATAGCCATTGTTTCAGTCGAACTAACCTGAGGATCCTATGCCAGATTGCCCAATTATATAGCCAGATGACGCCACCCATTTCTACGGGCTCTGGCGGGCTTCATTGCCATAGGCTCGTGCAGCTCCGCTGCCTCGTCATTGGTTCATTTTACTTTTACTGCACGAACGAATGGCCGTGCAGTTTCACTGAATTATGAAAAATGCTTCAGTAATCTGAGAAAAAGTAGTATTCCACACCGCGTCTAGCGATACAGTACTCATTCCCGTATCTCAGGAAACCGAGGTTAAGTTAGTAACCGAGTACGTTTACCCATTTATGAAATTTCTGTCATTAAGTACTCACCCTCATGTCGTTCCAAACCTGTAAGACCTTCGTTCATCTTTAAAACCCAAATTAAGATATTTTGATGAAATCCAAGGGTTTCTGAACTACATATAGGCAGCAACGTCATTGCACCTTTTGATGTCCAGAAAGGTATTAAAGACATTGTTAAAATAGTCCATGTGACTAAAGTAAAGTAGTTATTTATTTATTTATTTATTTATTTTATGCACAAAAAGTATTCTCGTCATTCCATAACATTAAGGTTGAACCACTGCCACATGGACTATTTTAATGATGTCTTTAATACCTTTCTCGAGAACAGCGGCCCTCCAGGACCGAGTTTGGAGACCTCTGCTTTAAGTGAACAGTTGAGAAAGAAATACCTCTGCTTTAAGTGAACTTAAACAGTTGAGAAAGAAATACCCAGTGTATCTGTAGCATCTGGACCAATCAGACACCCACAAATTATTCATTATATTTAATGAATAATCCAGCAAACTCAAGCTCCCAATAAATGTCTGTGAACCCATCACCCTAAAGACCAACTTGGGCAATAAGGGTCTGATAAGATGTTTTATTGCTCTGAACTATGTAGCCACATGGAAAAGCAGAGGCCATAGAAAAAACCCATAGCACTCAAAACAGACTTTTTGCTGCATTAATTTATAGATGAACTGGTCTATAAATGAACATGCATCCCAGGACATTGTGTTTATGATTATGACTTTGTGTAGTGTCTTTTGTATGGTATTTTGTTTTATGCATATTTTATGATAAGAACCAATGGTTAACGTAAACTCACATATACCAAGTTTGGTGTCTATGAGTTTGTATTTTGAAGATTTAAATGCTCATGTATATGATATGTCGATACCTGTGCAACATATCAGTATTACAAGGATCTTTAATAGTTTCTTCTCCATCTGTAACCAATCCAGTTACATATGCAAACAATCTGCTCAAGACAAAGGATCGCAAACTTTCCTTTCGAAAGCTTGAGTATGATTGGCCCACTGACCCTTAGGAGGAGAGGCCAGCACCAGAGATTAAAGGCCCCCGCACAGTTCTGCCCACTCTCTATCTTGCCTGCTCTGACTGACACTGCATCTGCGGGGTGCTGCCTGTTGGTCTGCCAGGATGACAGTCCTTGACCTGCCCCCACCATGTGCTTACCTAGAACAGAAAAGAACTCTTTCCCCATTGAGAGTCAAACTAACCATGCAAGTTTGTCATTGTTCCTTCATTCAACGCAGAAGACATCGATTGCAACTTCAGCACCATCAGACCGAACTCTTAGGACTTTCTACTGCAACAGTATATTCGGACGCTTTTTAAACAGCTGAGGCATAATGCAAGTATCGTGCGATATACTAAATTGCTGCTATTTAGTTAAAGTTGTGAACCCCTTTGTTCACAAAGGAGCTTTGTAATGATAAGCTGATGATACTCTTCTCCATAGCTCCATTTCCTGTTCCCACTTCCGGTTCCACTCTATCATTTCTCATTTTACCTATGTACGTGTGACTTGTGTGTATGTATGTGTTTGTTAGTTTAGTTATGTGTTTGTGATTTAGTTCATAAAACTTGTGCACAATACATATTTGGTTCTGACTCCCTGTCTGCAAATACATTTTCACTTAAATGATCGATCTCATTACAAGCTCTAAGCGCTGTAAATGCTAAGAAATAATTATTTTTCTGTGGCCATGAAAAATACCCTTTTCTTGGAAGTAATTAATAGTCAATATTGAGTGTTCACAGGATGAATTGATTGATTGTAATGTTAATGTAGCTACATCAAGTTAATCTGATTAACTGATTCAAATATTCATAATTAATCATTATAAGTTATGAATAATTATTAATATTTCCCCCTTTGAACTAACTCACTACAATCAGTATATTGGATACGTGCATTCGGTCTTAAAGTGACAGCAATATTCCTACTGCTGTCTGTGTCATAAATGTTTATGAAACAACAAAAGACAAAGAGAAAATCACTCACTGCTCTTGACTTTTATAACTTTAATAAGGCTTCATCTATATTTAATATATACAGTAAAGACTATGCAGTTTTATTATACATGTGATTATCTTATTCACTACTTGTGTTAGACCTAATTGAAAAACCTGAAAAGCACTGATTATTTAATTTGTGTATTTCTTCTATTGTATTTACTTGTGCTATTGCTTGTAATTTGGTCATCCGTAGAAAAGATTCTTAGCATTGAGCCCTGCATATCTGCATGTGCCTCAGTTTGCGATGTACTAGTAGCAGCCAAAAATCTCATATAAAAATGTTTAAACAGTTGTTTTTTTGTAAATTCTTTTTTATATGTATTTTTCTTCATGAATTTCTGTTTTTTTTTAGTTTTTTTTCTTTAGAACTGGAGTACCTCATTTTTGTTGTTTTCTAATGAGATTTTGCACTAGATTTCACACATTGCAATTTTAGCACAGAAGCCTGAAAGACTTTCTTGACTGCCCTTACGAAAAATTATTTTATTCAAGTGTGCTTCAAGTATACTTCATTTAAACTAAAAATAAGTATACTTTGTCTACTTTTTATATGCTTTTCAGAAATATACTTTATGTACTTCTGAGAAATATACATAAAATTGCACTTAAGTATACTTGACTTATACTGACAGAAAAGTCTAAGTATATTTGGCCTATACTTGGACTCAGTCTTTTGATCGAGATATACTTAAAAGTACATTTATAAAAGTATAGTATAAAAGTACATTGTTTGAAAATATTGATTTATAAAGAAAACAGATATATTCCTAATTCTGAGTATCTGAATTTTTGTGTAGGCTAGTGTCAGGAAATGAACACAGAGAGAGGATCCAAGTGCAAGTAAAACAATGTTTATTGACAGAATACGCTGTGCAATAACTTCACTCCAAAATGGACAGTCGATGCAGAGACTGAGAAGTGCTGAATAGGTGGTGTGCAGAGGCAGATGAACAGGGTGGCGCAGGGCTGCAACGGGTATCAGAAACCAAGGATAATCCAACCCAGACGCGGGCACAAGACGACAGTCCAAATAATCCACCCAGACGCGGGCACAAGACAATACTCCAGAAATCCAGGAAACAGGAAGTGAAACATGGAACACACGACACCGGGACAGCCTGCAACGAACTGACAAAGACATTATGTAGACACGCACATTAAATAGCAAACATAGAACAAGACACGGCTGGCAGCACATCACAATTAGACAGGTGGGTGACGCCCACACAATCACTCACTCACAGGCAACACACACCACAACCACACGAGGGCGAGTAAGTGAACCCATGAACCGTGACAGCTAGTCCACTGGTAGTGTGCATAGGAATTTACTTCAAATCTACTTTACTCTTTCCTCTCCATTGACCGAATTTTTCAATGTTACACATCCTCTGAAAGAGTACATAATCTCCAGATCAAAATGCAGGAGAAGTTGAAACAAGCCATAGAAGATTACTCACGCAAAACATAAAATAAAGCGACCGTCAAACATTAAACAGCATATCAAAACTGCCTAACGTTACTGAATGAGGACTATGAAGTCTCTATGGATCTACTCCACCGGTGTTTGATCATCGTTCTGAATCCCATCTGGGATTCTTTGACAAAAATGCAATTTTCTCAGCTTTTTGTTTAAAATGTTGCGTTTTTTTTTATTTATTAAACTTACCCACATTTGAGTGTTGATAAAAAAGGATTCATGAAGCTAGAATAAAACGTTTTTAAAATGGAAAGAGTTAAAGTACAGTTAAAGGTATAAGTATAAAAAATAACACATAAATAAGAACATAGTAGTATACTTGAAGTGCAAAAATAATATATAAAAAGTAAACTATAAGTGTGATGTTATGTTCACTTAAAGAAAACTTACAAGTATACTTGCACTAAACTATTTAAAAGTGTACTTTCATGTACTAAAAAAAGTACTAGTAATAAAATAGTAAACTACTAGTATACTTATAAGTTTACTTGTAGTACAGATGCAGTACAAATGAGAAATGTAGCTGTGAACTAGTTGTGTACTTAAAGTTTACTACTGTTACACTTATAGCACACTTACAGTAAATGTATACTTCAATTGGGCCAATTTAGTCTTAGCGGTATTAAAATAGTACACTTAAAAGTTTACTACTAGTACATTTATACTAGTATACTTACTACATAAAGTATACTTTAAAAAATATACTTGAACATTACATAAGTATACTTGATAAAATGAACTTCTTTTTCGTAAGGGTGTTTTCATGTCATAAGCTGTCATCAGATTACTGATCTCATGTGTGACTTAAATTTGTTCCCAGTATTTTTTTCTTTATTATTAAAAAAAAACTAAATTGCATTTTTAGTTGTGGATGTCCCAATTGAGATACAGGAGGTGCAATTTTCAGAGAAATGTTCATGTTACATATTTTGGTTGCATTTGTGATTTAATGAAAATGTAACTGGTTGTGTAAAGTATGCACATAATACCATAGTATCGATATATCGATCATTAAACCCCTGGATAGAATCGAGTCATAATCATATCACAGAATCTTGCCGAGTTATCGGCAAATATCATATTTCTGACTATGAGAATCGATATCAGATTGCATCATGATGAACCATTCGATTTACACTCCTACTGAAAACATGTTTAACACATATGATGTTATGTTCTAAACCATGCAATATACAGTATCTGCCCCATATATCCACTTAAAAATGAAATATTGTTTTAGATGAACATAAAATGTATCATAGAGCTGCACCAGGGCGTCAGACTGTACATCTGTTTTCTGTATCTAGACAGTACCTGATGTGCAAATTTAGTGGGAAGACTGACCTGATTTGGAGGCTGACAGAGGCTCCACAAACAGCAATGCTCGGCCTGCTTATGATAACAGAGCTATCAAGTATACTTGACAGGATTCTGAGCAGAAACAGAAAATATGAACATACCACACCAATCCTCACGTCTTTACACTAGTTCCCAGTTACATTCAGGACTGATTTTCAAGTATTATTACTGGTATATAAATCACTCGATAGCCTGGGACCTCAATACATTGCAGATATGTTCACTAAATGTAAAACTAACTGATTACTAAGATCATTAGGATCACATCAGCTAGAAATACCAAGGGTTCACTCTAAGCAAGGAGAGTATGCCTTTAGCTATTATGCCAGCAGCAGCTGGAACCAGCTTCTTGAAGAGATCAGATGTGCTCCAACAGTAGTCACATTCAAATCCAGACTCAAAACACATCTGTTTAGCTGCATGTGCATTTACTGAATGAGCACTGTGCTACATCCGAATTGATTGCACTTTATTTGGTAACACTTTACAATAACAGTACATGAATAACCATGAACTAATACCTGAATTAATAGTTACTTCAACATGAACTCAAGATTAGCTAAGATATGAACTAATCATGAACTAATGAAGAGTGATCCTTAACTACGACAGGAGTCATAAGGATTCATGCATGAAAACAGCAGCCTTAACTACGCGTTAATATATGTTTGATAATTAATGCATTAATTAACATTTAGGGTAAACTAAATCAAACAGTCTCTATAAGAAGGAATAATAAATATTTGGACTTTGAAATAAATTAAAAAAATGTATTATTGTCAGAATTTAAACTACTGACATCAGCAGCTTCATTATAAACATTACTGAAAGGCACAGGATTAGTTTGTCATTATTTTCACTGATCCTCCTTATCAAACATATAAAATACTAAATACACTAATAATTTATCTTAAAAGGTCTTAATATGTTTTGTGGTATTTTTTCCTATCAAACTAAACTACTGTGACTTACAACAGTTCCTGAGGAATCGCTTCCCAAAAAAATAACCAAACAGGAAACATGAACTAAGGTCAGGGAACGTTTGCTGGATTCAGATTCAGAAGTTCACTCTCCATCCAGATGCAGGCCGTGATCATACTGTACCTCCATTCTGACTTTTTGAAAAGTCACACAACATCACTTAACTGGGCTGAATACTTATATAGTTGTAGTTATAGTTAGTACATGTGTATTTGATAGTAAGTTAATGATCAATCATGAGTTGAATTTGGTAAGTAGTTGACAGTGAATTTATTACGATGTGCCCCCTCAAGTAAAGTCATGACATAAGTGAAAGTGAAGTGAAGTGACATGTAGCCAAGTATGGTGACCCATACTCGGAATTTGTGCTCTGCATTTAACCCATCCAAGCGCACACACACAGCAGTGAACACACACCTGGAGCAGTGGGCAGCTATTGCTCCGGCGCCCGGGGAGCAGTTGGGGGTACGGTGCCTTGCTCAAGGGTCTCACCTCAGTCATGGTATTGAGGGTGGGGAGAGCGCTGGACATTCACTCCCCTCACCGACAATCCCTGCTGGACCTGAGATTCGAACCCATGACCTATGGGTTACAAGTCCGACTCTCTATCCATTAGGCCACGACTGCCCCATGACTGCCCCACATGCATTAAGTATGCATTAACAAGCTATTAGTTGATGTTAGTATATGCTTAGTTAATAATGAATTAAGTATGATGTGCCCCCTCAAGTAGGTCATGACATAAGTATGCATTAACAAACCATTAACTAATATATGAATAAACACTAAGAGTGCCATCCTTATTCATTTACACCCCGATACAAAAAAACAAAAATAAAAAGTATTTCTATTTTATTTTTATTTATATAATTAAACATATATGGAATTGAAAGCAAGCCATAAACATACCTGTAAAGACACGCATAAGGCACATTTACATGTAAAACCGGGCGCGTCCACAAGCTAATGCTAATCAAAGCATATACATTTAAACGACAAAAAAACAAATACAGTTAATAACTGCACATAACCTCCTGAAAATCCCAATAAAACATACATGTAAATATGTCTTTAATTATTAATTCGGCTTACCAAAGCAGTCAACATTTATTAACTTAAAATGCCAGCAACACAACAAACGCGCCAAGAGAACACCTAGCGTGCGCCACTAATGAGTGTCCCGCCAGAAACAAACCCTACATACTTTAATTCCGGGAATAAACTATGAGTATTTAGCTATGACTAAATATAAATGAACTATAAAAATCAGAAAACGGTTTGGATCAAATTAAATTTATTAGTGGTAGTTAGTCTATTTTCCACATTTGATTAGACGGATCTATGTTATTAATGGCTAAATAATCATGTTCCATTCTAATTATTTGTCACAAAGCTGCAAATGGCAGATTATGATATAACAGTGTAAATTATGACAGTATTAAATCACGTTTAATTCAAATTCAGAGTACTTCTTGTTTACGCTTATGGAGCCTGATTTATTTAGTTTACCCTAAATGTTAATTAATGCATTAATTATCAAACATATATTAACGCGTAGTTAAGGCTTCTGTTTTCATGCATGAATCCGACTCCTGTCGTAGTTAAGGATCACTCTTCATTAGCTCATGATTAGTTCATATCTTAACTAATCATGAGTTCATGTTGAAGTAACTATTAATTCAGGTATTAGTTCATGATTATTCATGTACTGTTATTGTAAAGTGTTACCCTTTATTTTATATGTACTCTTTTAAAATACTTTTTCTTGTTTTTATTTTATTTTTTAACTGTTTTAATGCATTTTATATCAATCTTTTATGCATCCTCTTTTTATTCCTGATTGTTTTAATGCATTTTAAATCTCACTGTCTGGTTGGAAGATCTAGTATTGGAAAGTAAGCCTTTTTGCTGTTAGCTCTGGAAAATTATATGAAAGATTTGGAAAAAGGGATGTACCTTAGTGGACAAGACAGCTCTGTGGTAATTCAGTGTGGTTAAGAGATTTCTTGGTTGAAAAGAAATTGAAACCGCGTGGTGAGAATGGTTCGAGTGAACTTAAGGTTGAGTACCAAAATTAACTGAGTGTGCACCTGGTTAGTCCTAGAGCTCCCCCTGGCTGATTTTAGGACAAAAATCGGATCTGTTGGAGATGTCCAGCAGATTATTTAGATGGCAAGAAAAAACCACAGAGAAAGACAGCCAATATGGGGAAGTCCCAGAGCAAGCTTGACAATTATGATACACCGGTGTGAACATGAGGTCGAGACAAATAAAAAATTACATAGAAAATTATACTAAAGATTTGGAAAAAAAGGGATAAACCTTAGTCCCAGAGCAAGGGTAACACATAGCTACCTGACAAATATTCTGACTGAAACTCTCTGACTCATCCATCCAGGTATTTTCTGCTTTCATTGTTATTTTTATTTCTTATGCATTAAATTTTTATTCTTATGTATTTGTTTCCTTTTCATGTAAGGCACTTTGAATTATCATTGTGAATGAAATGTGCTATAGGCCTATAAGTAAACTTGCATTGCCTTGTCTTACAGACTAAAGTTGTTTGTACAGACTGGCAAACTGGTATGCCATGACTTCTGAATTAAAAAAAATATATATATTTCTCACACAATGAATGTACTGATGTGTCTATTTCATGCATCACTAGCTTGCTGCTCAGGTTCTTGAAGACAAGGATATTGGTTTTGGAATGGTAGACTCACACAAGGATGCTAAAGTTGCCAAAAAGCTTGGTAAGAAGCTTTGTTTCCATGAATTACTGTGATAATAACATTGCTTTTTAAATGAAATTTTGGTCCCACTTTATATTGAGTGGCCTTAACTACTATGTACTTACATCAAAAAATTAAGTACAATGTACTTATTGTGTTCATATTGAATTGCAAAACACTTTGGCTGCTATTGAGGTGGGATACGGGTAAGGTTAGGGAAGAGTAGGGGTAAGGTGTAAGGGATGGGTCCACAGTGTAATTATAAAAATAATTACAGAAATTAATTACAGATGTAATTACATGCAGGTGTTTTTAAAATATAAGTACTATGTAAAAACATGTATGTACACAATAAGTGCATTGTATCAAATTATCAATTTAAATGTAAGTACATAGTAGTTAAGGCCACTTAATATAAAGTGGGACCGAAATTTTCTTACTCTACCTTTTCAATAAAAATGCCTGTTACGTCTTAGTATCTTTGAGGTTGGATTCTCACTGAAATGTGATCTTTGTCCATTAGGTCTGGAGGAAGAGGGAAGCATCTATGTTTTTAAGGATGAAAGAGTGATCGAGTTTGATGGAGAGCTCTCTGCAGACACACTGGTTGAATTCTTGCTGGATGTGAGTGAAATTTACTGGGCTAGAAGTGTCAGTGCCCATATTCATAAAAAATCTTACTGCAAAGTGTAGCTCCTAGTGACAAAATTCAAAGAAAATTCTTAGAAATGTGGGTGTAATACGATCAAGTTCATGGGGGAAGGAAGAGGACAGGGTCGGCTTTGACTACTGACTGAGCTTTTATTTCAACAAGAAAAATGAACAAACAAAAGTCTGTGCACCGCACGATAAAACAATCCACATCAACAGACGGGCTTCACTCCAGTATTGATCTTTTGATCAGCTCCAGCGTTCTCAGTCAGCAGTCCCTCTCTCTCTCACACACTCCTGCTTCTCCTGGCGTTTTATCCTGACTCCGCGCCAATCACTGGAATGAGAAACAGGTGTTCGTGATTTGCATTCAACCTCCTCACTCACCACGCATCTCCTGACGCTCTCTCCTGTTGCAGACTTCGCTGAACCACGCCCCCCTCGCCACATACCCCCACCGCCCGACTCAGGCCGGGGAGCCGTCCGGCCTGCAGCCCCCCCCCCCCATTTCTGGAGAGGAAATCGGCCACAGCCATCTGAACACCCGGCCTGTGGACCACCTTGAACTTAAAAGGCTGTAAAGCCAGATACCAACGAGTGATCCGTGCGTTGGTATCCTTCATGCGGTGGAGCCACTGCAGGGGAGCGTGGTCTGAACAGAGAGTGAATTCCCATCCCAGGAGATAATAGCGGAGGGTGAGGACGGCCCACCTGATGGCCAAACACTCCTTCTCCACGGTGCTGTACTTAGCTTCTCTCTTAGAGAGCTTACGGCTAATGTACAGCATCGGCCGTTCCTCCCCCTCTATCTCCTGGGACCGGACAGCACCCAGCCCCCTGTCCGACGCGTCCATCTGCAACAGAAAGGGGAGAGAAAAATCAGGAGAGTGAAGCAATGGCCCGCCACATAGAGCAGCCTTCACCTGGGTAAAGGCCTGCTGGCACAGCTCCGTCCACTGGACCGTATCTGTTGCATCCTTTTTAGTTAGATCAGTCAACAAGCTTGTGAGGTCCGAATAATTAGGTACAAACCTTCTATAATATCCCGCCAGCCCGAGGAACTGTCTAACCTCCTTTTTGGTCTTGGGGCGCGGACAGGTCGCAATCGCTGCTGTCTTATCAATTTGGGGACGCACCTGTCCATGCCCCAAGTGGAAGCCCAGATACCTTACTTCCACGCGCCCAATCGCACACTTCTTCGGGTTGGCCGTGAGCCCGGCCCCTCTCAGCGATCTCAGGACGGCCCTCAAATGCTGCATATGCCGCTGCCATTCGATGTCCAGTGTCGAATAAAATCGAGCCGTACCGAGCCGGTCAAGCAATTCGTCCACCCGCGGCATTGGATGCGTGTCGAATTTCGACACTGCGCTCACCTTGCGATAATCCACACAGAACCAAATTGAGCTGTCCGTTTTGGGAACCAAAACTATCGGGCTCGCCCAGTTACTGCAGGATTCTTCTATTTCTCCCATTTCAAGCATTGCCCCTAATTCCACCTGAACTACCTTTTTCTTGTGTTCAGGCAACCTATACGGCCGGCTGCGAATCACCACGCCCGACTCCGTCTCGATGTGGTGCTGAATGAGGTCTGTACGACCCGGTAGGAGAGAAAACACGTCAGCAAACTCTGCTTGTAACTTAGTCAAATCAGTGAGCTGGGAGGGCGAGAGGTGATCTCCCCCCATCCTCTCCGCTAATCACCGTCGCCAGCATCACTGATTCTGCCTCATTCCATTTTTTCAGGAGATTGAGGTGGTAAATTTGACATGCTCCTCTCCTATCCGATCATATTACCTCATAATCGAGATCACCAATTTGCCGTGTAACCTCAAATGGACCTTGCCACTTTGCAAGTAATTTTGAGCTTGAAGTGGGGAGCAATACAAGCACTTTATTTCCCGGTGAGAATTTGCGCAGATTAGTTCCCCTGTCATATAACCGGCTCTGTCTGTCCTGGGCTTGTAACAAATTGTCCATAGATAGCCGCCCCAAAGTGTGGAGTTTTGTTCTCAAGTCCAGCACATACTGAATTTCATTTTTAGCTTGAGACTGTCCGTCCTCCCAAGTCTCTCTTAGGACATCCAGCACCCCGCGGGGGTGGCGTCCAAAGAGAAGCTCGAAGGGGGAAAACCCCGTGGAGGCTTGCGGGACCTCTCGCACAGCGAACAACAGGGGTTCCAACCATTTATCCCAATTTTTGGCGTCTTCCTGAATGAATTTACGAATCATGGATTTCAGCGTGCGATTAAAACGTTCGACCAGGCCGTCCGTTTGTGGGTGAAAGACGCTGGTCCGAACCGATTTAATGCCCAACAATTCGTAAAGTTCGCGTAACATGGAAAAGCATTTCCCTGCGGCTCTTGGGTACTAATAACTGGGTTGTATCCTCCTTTGACTGAGTGTCTTGGGTCACTCGATACAACCTATCTTTTATAATCGCAAAATATGGATAAGTTAATGGTCGTCCAGGCTGGNCTAATGCAAAGCGATGCCCTCTCGCTGATCGCTCTAATGGCCCGATGAGGTCCATACCAATTCGTTCGAAGGGGACCTGCATTAATGGGAGGGGGCGCCAAGGCACTTTTGGAGTGGCCGGTGGATTTACCAACTGACATTCACGACAAGACGCGCACCACCTGCGCACATTCTCGTGAATGCCCGGCCAGAAGAATCGGGTCATGAGGCGATTTAGTGTTGCTGTTTGTCCTAAGTGTCCAGCCATTGGATTAGAATGAGCCGCATGGAAAAGCATTTCCCTGCGGCTCTTGGGTACTAATAATTGGGTTGTATCCTCCTTTGACTGAGTGTCTTGGGTCACTCGATACAACCTATCTTTTATAATCGCAAAATATGGATAAGTTAATGGTCGTCCAGGCTGGAGAGGCTGACCGTTGATCGTGCTGACCTTTTCAAAAGCATGTTTCAGCGTCTCGTCGTGAGACTGCTCCAGGGGAAAGTCATCGCGGTCCGAGAGAATCAGTCTCCCGATTCCGCTCGGTTCCCCTGAGGCAGTACTCACTGGTCCCTGGTCAGTCTCTCCCACCTGCACTCGCACATCCTTACCCAGCGAATTTTTATTCCAAGAGGCATCCGAGCACAAACAACCCAATAATTTATCAAACTCTGGCCAATTCGTTCCCAAAATTATCGGATGACGGAGGTGCGGGTTAACTGCCACCTCAAAACTATGCTTTTGTCCCTTAAATTGAATAACGACTGGCACTATAGGATATTTCACCACGTCCCCGTGCACACACCGCACCCTAACCATGCGGCTTGTATCCAATGCCCTGGATGAAATCAGGCTTTGATGAACGGAGGTTTGGTTACAACCTGAGTCCACCAAAGCCTGATAGGTACCCCCCTTGATACTCACAGGTATTTGGTACTGGCCAGCTTGACCAGGGGCAGCCTGCGGGTCGTCCGGGACCCGGATCATCGTCCCCACCTCCATAACCGGACACCGGTCCACAAAATGATCCGGGTCCCCGCAACGCCAACAGGCCGGCCCAGACCTGCCCGCCGCTCTTGTGGCAGAGAGTGGGCTGAATGGTTGGCGCGGAGAGAGGGGAGAAACAGGAGCGGGGTCCGGCCCGGCAGCAGTCAGTCCCGACCCCTGGGCACGCCACCATGTGATCCTCCGCCAGTTGGATGGCCGAGTCCAGCGACGTGGGTCGGTGGCACTGGACCCACTCGGCGGTCTTCTTAGGTAGCCGAGTGATGAATTGCTCCAGCACCACCCGATCGATGACTTGCTCCACGTCGCTTCCGTCGGCCAGCAGCCATTTGCGGCATGAGTCCCGGAGCTGTTGGGCCATCACGAAGGGCCAGCCGGACTCACCCAACTCCAGAGACCGGAAGCGCTGACGGTGTTGCTCTGGGGACCGGCTGACCCGCTGCAGGATGGCCCTCTTGAGGTCATCGAAGACCAGGAGGTTCAGTATGGGCAGCTGCTGCGCTGCCACCTGCGACTCACCCGATAGCAGTGGGATGAGTCGCATGGGCCACTGATCCCGGGGCCAACCTGAAACCTCCGCCGTATTCTCAAAGAGGTCCAGGAAGGCCTCCGGGTCATCTTGCGGGCCCATTTTGTTTAGGGGCAGTTGGAATGGCGCAGCAGCCTGTCTGGTGGTCTCCACAGGAACCTCCCGGTCAATCCAGCTCCGGAACCTCTCGCGGTCCTCCTGCTGGACTTGCATGATTGCCTCGAACCGGCGCTCCTGGTCCGTGCCAAGGTCCAGCAGAGCTCTGTGCTGGTCTTGATGCAGGACCGCGAGGGATGCGATGATGTCCGCAAACGGCGTGGCGGGGGTTGCCTGCATGGCGGCGGCTTCCGTCTTCCTTCCCGGGTTTCGGCACCAGTGCAATACGATCAAGTTCGTGGGGGAAGGAAGAGGACAGGGTCGGCTTTGACTACTGACTGAGCTTTTATTTCAACAAGAAAAATGAACAAACAAAAGTCTGTGCACCGCACGATAAAACAACCCACATCAACAGATGGGCTTCACTCCAGTATTGATCTTTTGATCAGCTCCAGCGTTCTCAGTCAGCAGTCCCTCTCTCTCTCACACACTCCTGCTTCTCCTGCCGTTTTATCCTGTCTCCGCGCCAATCACTGGAATGAGAAACAGGTGTTCGTGATTTGCATTCAACCCGCTCACTCACCACGCGTCTCCTGACGCTCTCTCCCGTTGCAGACTTCGCTGAACCACGCCCCCCTCGCCACAGTGGGCATTTCCTCTTAAAATTAAAGAAAAATCCTAGTGAAAGAAAAAAGTAATTCAGAAAGTATCTTAAGCCTTAAAAGAGATCTTAAGGTCCAAAACTGGTAGGAGTACGGACAAGGACTTAAGAGGCTTAAGAGTTTCTTTAGCAGTGGAGAAAATGGACAAAACATGAAGAGGGAGAAGAAATGTGTTGCACACAATGCATGACAGTGAGATAATAAGACGCTACACACTAGATCGTGTAGGGATCATGTTTGTGACACGATCTTATTAGAGACACGCTAACATATCCGACACAGTGCAGAAATGCCATAGCGCCAGAAATGGAAGTAGTCACTACATTAACATATTTGGCAACTGGAAAAATGCAACTATGCAGCAGTGATGATTTGGGTCTGTCACAACCTTCTATATGCAAAGTGATCACACAAACAATTACAGCACTTTCAGAACCTCTTATTGTGTTGCATTAACAGCATGGTAAATGAAAAATAAAGAATATTTATATAATGTGTGAGTACACTGAAACGGCTTATAATCCACACTATACATAGAAATGATCTTTTTTTTTCCCTTCTTGGACAACAAACCAATTACAGTCTTCACAAGACTTTGTCATACATAGAAATGGGGTCAGCCCCACCTCCTCACTAAGATAAAAGTTTTTGTCTTTTCCTCACTCAGAGTTGCTCTCAGATTGGTCTTGAATCGCTCTTAAGCTAAGACTCCTACGTAGAAGTTTTTAAGCTAAATTAGGAGCTTTCTGAGAGGATTCTTAGAAGCTTTAAGAATACAGACCCAAGTCTCTGACTGTACTTGTTTTTACGATTTCTTAACAGAGTATATATTAATATACTTCTTAAGTAACAGCACATATTTTATAATAAGATTCCTGTTCTGGATCAGTATTATATATATAAGTATATAAGATACTTATTGCAGGAATATTTTACACACAAGCATTAGGCTAAACAATTTTGTGCATACTGTGGCTGTATGGAACATACTAACATTTGATACATGGCTTTTCTTCCACACTCTGTGTGTATGTCACATCATTTTTTTAGCTGCTGGAGGACCCAGTGGAGTTGATCAGTAACCCCATGGAACAACGTGCTTTTGAGCGAATGGATGAAGACATACGCCTTATCGGCTACTTCAAGGGTGAAGAATCTGAGCGTGAGTGGCATTTTTGTGCCCCATTGAAGTATGTATGTAAAATAATAATTTTGTGGCTATGTTATAATAAGTATGACTCACTCATTCCATTCATTGTGGATTTATGAGATATTTATGAACTAGTAATATAGTGTCTTATTTGGCCCAATGTTTTTCTCAACTTCAGCGACATATTGACTTTGAACAGTTGGGATCTCTAAGATCTCTTTTTTAAGGCTGGTACATTATTTGAACATATTTTTTTGTGTTCAAATTATATTTGTATGTTTTTATTTAATGTTGCTTTTTTCTATTTCTATTCATGGCCTCTGCCTAGAGGGAATCGGCAAAAAGTAGAGGAAATGTAATGCAACTGTCCATAAGTTGAAATATCAAAAATGGGTAGAAATATCTCAAATACAGGTAGAACTGGGGAAGGTGGAGGGATTCTGAAAGTGCACTGCAAACTGCTACAGCAAATGCTGAAGGTATTTGAAGTATTTGAAGGTTGAGCAACGAGTTCATTGCCTACTGATACAGCAGGAACCAACTGTGCTCTATAGAGAATAATGTGATTGCAAGCAGATTGAGTTAAAGGGATAGTTCACCCAAAAATGAAAATTGAATGTTTATCTGCTTACCCCCAGGGCATCCAAGATGTAGGTGACTTTGTTTCTTCAGTAAAACACAAATGATGATTTTTCACTCTAACCGTTGCGGTCTGTCAGTCGTATAATGCATGTCAATGGGAACTTCGTCTATAAGAGTAAAAAAAAACATGCACAGACAAATCCAAATTAAACCCTGTGGCTCGTGACAACACATTGATGTCCTAAGACACGAAACGATTGGTTTGTGCGAGAAACCGAACAGTATTTATATAGTTTGTCCAACTGCCCTGCACATCCGGTTGGTGAGGTCTGAACGCGCTCTGACAACGGAAGTGATGTCTCGCACTCATTGAAGCAAAGCGCGAGAGATCACTTCCGTCAACAGAACCCGTTTTCTGACCTCACCAACCAGATGTGCAGGGCAGTTGGACATAGTGGTGTTTTAGAGGTAAAAAATGATATAAATACTGTTCGGTTTCTCGCACAAACTGATCATTTCGTGTCTTAGGACATCAATGTGTCGTCATGAGCCGCAGGGTTTAATTTGGATTTGTCTGTGCATGTTTTTTTGACTCTTATAGATGGAATACCCATTGACATGCATTATACGACTGACAGACCACAACGGTTGGAGTTAAAAATCGTCATTTGTGTTCTACTGAAGAAACAAAGTCACCTACATCTTGGATGCCCTGGGGGTAAGCAGATAAACATCAAATTTTTATTTTTGGGTGAACTATCCCTTTAAGGACCTAT
Source organism: Anabarilius grahami (assembly GCA_003731715.1). Lineage (NCBI taxonomy): Eukaryota > Metazoa > Chordata > Actinopteri > Cypriniformes > Xenocyprididae > Anabarilius > Anabarilius grahami. Next base: position 402,276 of record RJVU01072345.1, read on the forward strand.
CAGCCTGTGCCAGCTAGAGTTTCATGACGGAACTTTGTATTTATGATTTATCAGTTGCTTATCTGTGCCTTTGGTGGTGTGTGTTTGACATAATTTGTGGCCATAGCTCTGTTTAAGCCTTTTCCTACAGTATGCCTTGTTAAATCATACAAGTCCAGATGTCAGCTTAACCGGCCCCTGTGGTAACCCCACATACAATTAAAAGCTGTCTAACTGGTCAAAGAGGTCAAAACAGTTATAGAGCCATTCCCTTAAAAGGGCATTGCAGAGTTAGGTGAGAGAGTTTATCTTCTTTACATGACTGCTATACTGTTTTTATAAAAAATCCCATTTCAGCTGGGAGATAGCTGAAGCATTTGCTGTGACCTCTGGATATGATGTGAGAGCACATGCTTGATGCTTCAGCACTAAAATGTTTAATTCCCAGTGTTTAATATTTTAATACGTTGTTTAAGGGTTGATGGATAATTATATTTGTGTTTGTATTTTTCTCACTCTCTTTTTATTTCTCAGACTACAAGGCCTTTCAGGTGACTGCAGAGAAGTTCCAACCATATGTGAAGTTTTTTGCCACTTTTGACAAAGGGGTGCGTTCAGTCCATTCTTTTACAATACAAAATTAAGGCCATGAGATGTTATTTTGGTGTATGTTATTTTGGTATAAAAGTGAGAAGATATATGTGCGTAAATGGCTATGAACATCTTTGAGGAAACAGGATTATGTGTTGGCTTTATTTATAACCCTTTCATGCTGCAGGTGGCTAAACAACTGACTCTAAAAATGAATGAAATCGATTTCTATGAGCCCTTCATGGACGAGCCTGTAACCATTCCTGGCAGACCCAACTCAGAAGAGGAGATAGTGGACTTTGTTAATCAACATAGAAGGTGATATTAGTGGTAACTGCAGAACTTTGACATAGCTAAAAAAATATTATCTAAAATATCCACTTTCATTCTAAAAACGGAGTGTTTGATCTTCCCCAGGCCCACTCTGAGAAAGCTTCGTGCTGAGGACATGTTTGAGACTTGGGTGAGCAAGACTGGATTGTGGGACTCTCTGTAGGACTTAACTATTGAAAGTTATCTGTTGATTAAATGGCTACTGGTTGTCTACTCAATCAACAGGAGGATGACATGGATGGAATCCACATTGTTGCCTTTGCTGAGGAGGAGGATCCAGGTTGTCACTTCCCCACAACGGAGAGCAACAAGCTGAAAACTGTTTACTGCTATCACCAAGACTAGATTTTGTACCTCAGAATGATTGTATTATTTGCTTAGTCAGTCGCTTAATTTGTTCTCTTTTTTTCCCACTTCATAGATGGTTATGAATTCCTGGAAATTTTAAAGGAGGTTGCAAGGGACAATACTAAAAACCCAGATCTAAGCATAATGTGGATTGATCCTGATGAATTTCCTCTGGTAAGACGTTATCCCATCCATTTCTACACAGTATTTCTCTGCTTGAATTGAAACACTTGTGACAATATTGTAATATTTAATTCATCTGCAGTTAACTTCCTATTGGGAGAAGACCTTTAAGGTGGACCTTTTCCGACCCCAGATTGGTGTGGTGAATGTGACTGATGTAAGTAACTTTGACCTTTGGTTTTGATGTTATTAAAGTATTCTTTTTCTTTTTCTGTTTCTTTTTTTCTTTTTTAAAGTTTAACATAACATACCCATAATGATCTACAGCATGATAAACCATTTAATCACACACTATTGTTTATTCAAACTTTAATTTTACAATCCTAACGGCTACTGAAATATTCTTAATTTATTAGAATTAAGTTGTTTTCCTTGGGTAAAAAGCCGAACTTTTGGGGTCCTTAACATGCTCGAAAACTCTTGAAACTTTGCACACATGTTGGGATCGTTGGCCATCTGGGCCGGGCACAGGTTGTCATGGGGGGNGGGGGGTTTATGGGGGGGGGGCTTTGTGATACACTCTTTTATATGGTTGTATTTGAGGGGCTCTGTACCGCACCCCTTTACATCTACAGTAACCAATCTTCATACAGCCGTGGAGAGGCAACAAATTTATGGCGAAAAAAGGGAAACAGGAAGTGTGTTATAACTTCTGCATACATTGACTGATTTTGATGAAACTTCAGTTGTGTTTTTGTTGTAGGAGGCCGATCACATGAATGTGACTATTGTGAGTCAAAGTCATAGTGCCACCAACTGGCAGCAGGAAGTGTGTCACTTTCAAAATGCTTTAAAAATGAATTTAAAGGGTTAGTTCACCCAAAAATGAAAATTCTGTCATGTATTACTTACCCTCATGCCGTTCCACACCCGTAAGACCTTCGTAGATCTTCGGAACACAAATTAAGATGATGGCTCAGTGAGGCCTGCATAGGGAGCAATGACATTTCCTCTCTCAAGATCCATAAAGGTACTAAAAACATATTTGAATCAGTTCATGTGAGTACAGTGGTTCAATATTAATATTATAAAGTGATGAGAATATTTTTGGTGCGCCAAAAAAACCCCAAATAACGACTTATATAGTGATGGCCGATTTCAAAACACTGCTTCAGGAAGCATCGGAGCATTATGAATCAGTGTGTCGAATCAGCGCCAAAGTCACGTGATTTCAGCCGTTTGGCAGTTTGACACGCGATCCGAATCATGATTCGATACACTGATTCATTATGCTCTGATGCTTCCTGAAGCAGTGTTTTGAAATCAGCCATCACTATATAAGTCATTATTTTATTTTTTTTTTGGCGCACCAAAAATATTTTCGTTGCTTTATAATATTAATATTGAACCACTTGTACTGTCATTGCTCCCTATGCAGGCCTCACTGAGCCATCGGATTTCAACAAAAATAACTTAATTTGTGTTCCGAAGATTAACGAAGGTCTTACGGGTGTGGAACGGCATGAGGGTAAGTAATACATGACAGAATTTTCATTTTTGGGTGAACTAACCCTTTAAATTCATTATTTTCCTCAAAAATCTACAAACAATAACCCATAATAACAATGTGAAAGAAGTTTGCTTGAAACCTTTGCAAATTTATTAAAAATAAAAAATTAAATAAAAATCACATGTACATAAGTATTCACAGCCTTTGCTCAATACTTTGTGAAAGCACCTTTGGCACCAATTACAGCCTCAAGTCTTTTTAAATATGATGATACAAGCTTGGCACACCTATTTTTGGGCAGTTTATCCCATTCTTCTTTGCAGGACCTCCCAAGCTCCATCAGGTTGGATGGGGAGCGTCGGTGCACAGCGATTTTCAGATCTCTCCAGAGATGTTCAATCGGGTTCAAGTCTGGGGTCTGGATGGGCCACTCAAGGACATTCTCAGAGTTGTCCCGTAGCCACTCCTTTCTTATCTTGGCTGTGTGCTTAGGGTCGTTGTCCTGTTGGAAGATGAACCTCAGTCTGAGGTCCAGAGTGCTCTGGAGCAGGTTTTCATCAAGGATGTCTCTGTAAATTGATGCATTCATCTTTCCCTCGATCCAGACTTGTCTACCAGTTCCTGCCGATGAAAAATAATCCCCATAGCATGATGCTGCCACCACCATGCTTCACTGTAGGGATGGTATTGACCAGGTGATGAGTGGTGCCTGGTTTCCTCCAGACATGACGCTTGCTATTCAGGCCAAAGTGTTCAAACTTTGTTTCATCAGACCAGAGAACTTTGTTTCTCATGGTCTGAGGGTCCTCCAGGCGGGCTGTCATGTGCCTTTTACTGAGGAGTGGCTTCCGTCTGGCTACACTACCATACAGGCCTGATTGGTGGAGTGCTGCACAGATGGTTGTTCTTTTGGAAGGTTCTCCTCTCTCCACAGAGAAATGCTGGAGCTCTGTCAGAGTGACCATCGGGTTCTTGGTAACCTCCCTGACTAAGGCCCTTCTACCCCGATTGCTCAGTTTGGCCGGGCGGCCCGCTCTAGGAAGAGTCCGGGTGGTTCCAAACTTCTTCCATTTACGGATGATGGAGGCCACTGTGTTCATTGAGACCTTCAATGCTAAAAATCCTTGTTGCTGAAAACAGTTTTTAGACATAATTACTATTATTAGCCTTTGCATTTGGATATATATTTACAATTACATTTACATTTACATTATCAAAGACTACTTTCTGTCACAGTTTTGATTTTACTTGTTTTGTTAAATATGTTGAATTAGTTTAATATTTAGGTTTATAAAAATACAAAAAGACCTTAAGATAAATATTTCTGGACCTACACAATTTTGAGCTGCAAATGATAACTTCCCGCTCATTTGAAATTGACCTATATTACTGAGAACAGTGTTTTCAGACATAATGACTTGCTTTTATAAGGTATTGCATTTGAATATATATATATATCAGTTTAGATTTTTATTTTTTTTGGCTTAATATGTTGTTGAATATTCTGGCTCAACTGGGAAACAGAATACAACTCCATTGATCTCACTCTGCTTTTTTCTCTCTCTCTCTATTTTACACTCTTGATAGTTTAGAGTTTAACCCTTTCATTGTTGTGTGGTTTTGCCTGCATTACAGGATAAGAAATCTCTTAGGACTAGGTCTTAGGATCTGTTTCTATCAGTTTTAATGACACAATAAAGGCATAGAATGCACATTTCCCACCTTGCACAGTTTCCCTAAATCCACCAGAGTGGCGGTGGGGCCCGTCATCGCTGCTTGCAGCTATAATTTTTATTTTATTTTTTTATTTGACAAAGACACTACAGAATAACATTGCTGCAATAATTTGAGCAGCAGATGCTCTCTGTAAACATGCTTAACTAATATCTAATTTGCAGCATGTGTGTCTGGTTGCTTTCACTTGTTTGTTATATTTGTTCACAAATCTAACAAACAACTAATTTAAAATGTATAACAGTAATATGTTTTATCATGAAATAAATAAATAAATAAATAAATAAACACTCAGTAAATAACCTATGTATAAGGCCTAAATATTCATACTAATTTGAAATCAAAATCATGTTTTACTCAAGTTAACCTTGTGTGTGTGTGTGTGTGGTTCAGGTATTTCCTAACAAACCCCCCACAAGGACTACCAGAAATCTTTGACCTTACAGGGAAATTTTTTGGTCCCCATGAGGAAAACAGCTTATAAATCATACTAAATTATGTTTTCTGAAAATGTAAAAATGCAGAAAGTTTTCTGTAACAGGAATGTTTAGGGGTAGGTTTAGGGGATGCAATATAATACATTTATTTTATATAGTGCCTTTAAAAGTTGCTTTCATCCACAACTTAATCTCAGAAATACAGTTTTAAAGATGATGGACATCCACAAATTGACCAGGTTGAAAATGCATATAAATCTGAGTATCATCAGCATAGAAGTGGTAGCTGAGGTTAAGGGATCTTAATAGCTGACCAAGAGGATAAATATAAATGCTGAAAAGCAGGGGACCAAGAACTGAGCCCTGTGGGACACCAGTACAAAACAGGATCCACATCAGATCTGAAACCATCCACAAAAACAAATTGACTGCGACCCATGAAATATAACAAACCAATCTAGATATACCAAAGACAGTTTCCAGTCGATTTAGTAAAAGCATGTGGTCAACAGTGTCGAGGCTGAACTAAGATCGAGTAAGATGAGAATCGAGAGAGTGCCAGAAACAGAAGCTAACAGTAAGTCATTAACAACTTTAACCAGGGCTGTTTCAGTGCTGTGCAGTTTCCTAAACCTCAAACAGATTATTGACCATTAAATGGTTGTGTAATTGAAACAACAAAACAACACCCTCTAAAATTTGAGCAATAAATGGAAGATGAGAAATTGAATGTAAGTTACTGAGATTGTTCAAATCATTATTTTGCTTTTTTAATATGGGAGTGACAGCAGCAGTTTTAAGTGCAGTTGGCACAACACCAGTGGCCAAGGAGTCATTTATTATTGTAAGAACAACAGGGCACAAGTAACCAAAACAAGATTTAAATAAAATAGAAGGCAGGCGATCAAGTGTAAGCTTTCATATGAGATACCTCTGCACAAAGAGACTCAGAGGTGACAGGAAAAATTAGAGAAGGGTGTACCGGGAAAACTTGGTAGAATAACTGTAGAAACATGAGGCCTAAAAGAACTAAGAATATCTTTGCGAACATTATAAATTTTTAAACTGAAGAATTTAAGAAAATCATTGCACAGTAGACTGTTAATAATGTGAAAAAGCTGCCTAGGGTTATTATGATTACTGTCAATAATCTGAGAAAAATAGGAAGACCTATAGAATATACAGTTTGTACAGTATAAAAATCATTATGTCTATGGAAAGTCCCCATAAAACATGTGTATGTGTGTTTTACAGGCTGACAGTGTGTGGTTGAGCATGCCAAACGATGAAGCTCTACCATCAGCTGAGGAGCTGGAGGACTGGATAGAGGATGTTCTCTCTGGAAAGGTCAACACTGAGGATGATGATGATGATTATGATGATGATGATGATGATGATAGCGATGACAATAGTAGTGATGAAGACCAATATAGTGATGATGATTAAGTGGTATATACACTGTAAAAAAAATAAAGAAACGGCAGCTATGGTTGCCAGAACGTTACTGTTAAAAGTGTGGTAGCAACATTTTAAGTTTTACAGACTGAATTTAAATTTGCAGAACAAAATGTGTATTTCATTATCTGTAAATATATAAATGTAATAAAATCTTTAATATATTGACAGACACACAGGTGGTAAAGAGAAAGCCACATAAATCAAAGGTCATCACAAGTACATGTTTTACAAGCTGAGGTAAATAATATATAAAAGGTACACACAGTGTCTTACAGAATGGTACTATGATGGTAACACATGACACTAAAATTATGCCATGACAACAGTAACATGAAACCTTAATATACATAACAGATAAGAAAAAAATAAGAAAACAGTTATTTCAATTTCAAAAACAAACAAACAAACAAACAAACAAACAAACAAACAAACAAACAAACAAAAAACATTAAATGTGAAGTGTAACAAATTGAATTCTGGGATTGCCAATTTATGTTTTTCATATTATTTTCACATTATTATTTTTACATTAATAGATGACTTGTTCTTTTTCACTTCCCAAAACTGTACATTTAACAGTATTTTACTGTAAAATTACATGAAATGTCTCATTACATCTATTACAGTTTTTCACCATAGAAAGTAAGGGAACTTACCGACACACAATTAAAAGGTTTTTACTGTAGCATTTTAGTTTTAGCATTCTTTTACTGTTAAAATTATGATAATTTTTTTTACAGTGTAGAAAAACTACAATCATAGAATGCTGTAAAAAATGTTCTTTCCACATTGTATTGATGATGTCTATTTTAAATAGTTAGTTCAATCAAAAATGAAAATTCTGTCATTAATTACTCACCATCATGTCGTTCCACACCCGCAAGACCTTCGTTAATCTTCGGAACACAAATTAAGATATTTTTGTTGAAATCCGATGGCTCAGTGAGGCCTGCATAGGGAGCAATGACATTTCCTCTCTCAGATTCATTATGCTCCGAAGCTTCATGAAGCAGTGTTTTGAAATTGGCCATCACTATATAAGTCGTTATTTTGTTTTTTTTTGGGCACACCAAAAATATTCTCGTCGCTTTATAATATTAATATTGAACCACTGTACTCACATGAACTGATTTAAATGTTTTTAGTACCTTTATGGATCTTGAGAGAGGAAATGGAACGGCATGAGGGTGAGTAATAAATGACAGAATTTTCATTTTTGGGTGAACTAACCCTTTAACACTTTTGGATGCCCAGAAAGCTACTAAAGACATATGTAAAACACAGTTCATGTGACTACAGTGATTCAACCTTAATGTTATGAAGCAACGAGAAAACTTTACTTGTGCGCCAAAAAAACATAATAACGACTTTATTCAACAATATCTAGTGATGGGCGATTTGAAAACACTGCTTCATGAAGCTTCGAAGCTTTACAAATCTTTTGTTTTGAATCAGTGGTTCGGAGCGTGTATCAAACTGCCAAAGTCAGGCCCCCCCAGTGGTGAACCACTGAAATTTAGAAACGCTTATGATGTAACAAAGCCTCGTTTACTGAAATCACGTGACTTTCACGATCCGAACCACTGATTCGAAACAAAAGATTCGCAAAGCTTAGAAACTTCATGAAACAGTGTTTTAAAATCGCCCATCACTAGATATTGTTGTATAAAGTCCTTATTTTGTTTTTTTGCCAGACAAAAAGTATTCTTGTCACTTCATAACATTAAGGTTGAACCACTGTAGTCACATGTTTTAAATATGTTTTTAGTAGCTTTTTGAGCTGAACAAAGGTGCAACACTCACTCTTCAAAGTTCAAGGTTTATTAATTAAAACAACATGATGTTTCGGCCATCCAAGGCCTTCATCAGAAGTTGTTGGTAGAGCACCTGTTTTTAACATTTGTTACATATTTAGTAGCTTTTTGGGCATCTGAAAGTGTTAATTATCTTGCTGGCAATGAAGGCCTCACTGAGCCATTGGATTTTATCAAAAATATCTTAATTTGTGTTCCGAAGATAAACGAAGGTCTTACGGGTGTGGAACGACATGAGGTGGAGTAATTAATAACAGAATTTTCACTTTTGGGTGAACTAACCCTTTAATTACTGATGGTTTATTTATAGAATTGTCTGCATTGGCAGCAAGAGACATTTAATAATGTAAAATGCTAATGTAAATTATCTTTTTGGTGCTGCTTATTCATCAAATAACTGGATCTGTAATATGGCTAAGAAATTGTGTTCTGTAGTTTTACTTGTGATTTGAGAAACGTCCTGGGAGGACAACGAAATGTCAACATGTCCAAATAAAAAAAAATATATATATATATATATTATGTAGTCTGTGCGTATTAACATCGGGGTGTGTGTTAACTATGTTTCGGGGACAAAGTTGTATCTAGAAGTGGGCTAAATCTGACATAACCTCCATTTGAGGACATCTAGCAATTTCCTAATTTGTAAAAAATATATATAAAAATGTACAAAGTTTTTTGTTAAGGAAACTGTGTCATTAACGTGAAAGCAGGGCTCACACTATAATCTTACCTCATCATGAACTTATAATTCACATCTAATTTATTTAGTCAACATTATCTCAGCAGTATGCATATAAAGCAGTGGAGGGATATCTACAGCCGGAGCCGCCAAGTCATTTAATTCAATGGAAACTATCTGTGCCACCAAAAGACTCATGGATTAAACTAGAATAATTAACAGCTTCTTTTGGTGCAAAATACTTACACCTTCACCTCCATATGGCTCCTCTTTCCAACCAGATTTATGACATGGTCCAAATGTCAATCACATGACTCTATGGCATGTATTTTTACATACAGTACAGTGTTTTACAAGATAAAAGGTACACTAGAATTAGAGCGTGAGATTAGGATGAAGGATTATTATCTGGCCTACATGGTGAAGTGATTGTGAGCTTATAGGAACTATGAACTAAGGACAGTTGTCATCAAATAAACAAAACACTTTGCCTATAGCTAATATGGTTACTTTTTAACTTCAACATGTACTTGGCAGTAAAAAAATTATAGTTCCATTTTAGTAAATTTTAGCAAATGTCTATTTTGTTCAAATGTTTGATGTGAGTTTAGGCCTTCAGAAAGTTAGACGTGAGTTGTAACTTGTGAGTAGAAATGACTTAACACATATACATACACACACTGTGTAAAAGCAGAGGCACAGTCACTTTATGAGAGTGGTTTATGTAAAGTAAATAAATCCACATCAGAACTGTCTTAATATAAACTTCTTTATATAAAAGTTTCAGTAAAAAATTGCATTTGATAACATTGTTAAACAATAGAGAATGAGGGTCAAGTGAAAAATAGTGTAATAAAATAAAAAGTGTAACCTAAAAGGCAGTCAACAAGCCAAAAAAGGTCAATGAAAATGTTGGCACATACATTTATTCCCTCAAGAGGGTGCTGTGCTCATTAATTCCTTTAGTAGTGATAGAAAAACGTATAGAGGTATAGTTTACCAAAAAAATCTCTCACCATTTACTCACCCTCATGTCGTTTGAAACCTGTATGACTTTGTTTCTTCTGTGAAACAAACAAACAAACAAACAAAAGAAATGTCTCTGTTTTTTTGTTTTTTGTCCATAAAAAAGTCAATGCCAGTCAAAACTGTTTGGTTACCAAAATTCTTCAAAATACCTTCTTTTGTGTTGCACAGAAGAAAAAAATAAAGTCAAACAAGTTTGGAACGACATTAGCAGATGACAAAATGTTTTATTTTATGTATGCAAAGATATTGACATGATACTTGAACATTTAACTTATGATAATCATTTGATATTCCAAATGTCCCCACTCTCTCACGACAGTTTGCTTAAAACCAATTTTGCTCTTCTTAACCAGAGATCAAAGCAACAACATTCTTTATAAAGGTAAAATGATCATTGTCATGACCAATTAGATTACAGCCATTTCTCAATGGTATCTCAATATTGGCAGACAAATCATTTCAGTTCTCAGAGTGAACATATTTTATAGACCTAGATAACATTCTCATGGGCCACGTTCAAGACAGTTTTTATAGCTACAATGCTGTGAGGCATAGAAAAAGGAAAGAGGACAAGACACAAGAGATCACACATAACCCCGACTCATCTGAACAGCTAAAATTGAGTCCTTGTCCAATTACAACTCCCTATAGACTGCTGTAAAGAACACCTCTTAAAATATATGATATGAAGGATACAGGCCAAGCACCTCTTCATTCCCAGACATCTGGGATTTAAGCATATGCTTTTAGCGACCATATTTTTCAATTATCATGAGGGGAAAAAAAAGAAAAAGAAATACGATATGCCAAAAAGTAAAATGGGTAGGCTACATTTAAAAGTTCATTTGTTTTGTTAAAAAACAAAAAACAAAAACATCCTTCAGCACAATTAGCTTAACTGTAGTCTCATCGATTTTCATCAATCTCACCACTATGTTGTGTAAAGTTACCCTATCAGAAATGAGGTCCAGAAATTTGATTCAAAATCTGTAGTTTTGTAGTGTGCTACGTGTGTTAAAATGTGGCTGGTTTGAACATTACTTATTACTTGAGAAGAGATTATGATCTTTGATTGAGTGGTGATCTTTTTAAGATTTGTCGCCTCTCATGCTTAATAACCCAAACAGTCCATGAGTTACTAATGAGAAATGATTTAAAGCTTTAGGTTTGATCAATTTGAATGTGTTGAATGTGTATGTGAATCATTGCACTGACTGAACAATGTCTCCACACACACACACACACACACACACACACACACACATACATATATATATATATATACATATATACACACAGCATCTCACAGAAGTGAGTACACCCCTCACATTTTTGTAAATATTTTATTATATCTTTTCATGTGACAACAATGAAGAAATTACACTTTGCTACAATGTAAAGTAGTGAGTGTACAGCTTATATAACAGTGTAAATTTGCTGTCCCTTCAAAATAACTCAACACACAGCCATTAATGTCTAAACATTTACATTTACATTTAGTCATTTAGCAGACGCTTTTATCCAAAGCGACTTACAAATGAGAATAGTAGAATCAAGTCAAGTCAACATGAGAACAACAGTATGTAAGTGCTGTGTGAAGTCACAGTTATGTCAGTAAAGTGCTCGTAGCAAGGAATTTTTTTTGTCTAAACCAATGGCCACAAAAGTGAGTACACCCCTAAGTGAAAATGTCCAAATTGGGCCCAATTAGCCATTTTATCTCCCCGGTGTCATGTGACTCGTTAGTGTTACAAGGTCTCAGGTGTGAATGGGGAGCAGGTGTGTTAAATTTGGTGTTATTGCTCTCACTCTCTCATACTGGTCACTGGAAGTTCAACATGGCACCTCATGGCAAAGAACTCTCTGAGAATCTGAAAAAAAGAATTGTTGCTCTACATAAAGATGGCGTAAGCTATAAGACGATTGCCAAGACCCAGAAACTGAGCTGCAGCACGGTGGCCAAGACCATACAGCGGTTTAATAGGACAGGTTCCACTCAGAACAGGCCTCGCCATGGTCGACCAAAGAAGTTGAGTGCACATGCTCAGCGTCATATCCAGAGGTTGTGTTTGGGAAATAGAGGTATGAGTGCTGCCAGCATTGCTGCAGAGGTTGAAGGGATGGGGGGTCAGCCTGTCAGTGCTCAGGCCATACGCCGCACACTGCATCAAATTGGTCTGCATGGCTGTCGTCCCAGAAGGAAGCCTCTTCTAAAGATGATGCACAAGAAAGCCCGCAAACAGTTTGCTGAAGACAAGCAGACTAAGGAACCATGTCCTGTGGTCTGATGAGACCAAGATAAACTTATTTGGTTCAGATGGTGTCAAGCGTGTGAGGCAGCAACCAGGTGAGGAGTACAAAGACAAGTGTGTCTTCCCTACAGTCAAGCATGGTGGTGGGAGTGTCATGGTCTGGGGCTGCATGAGTGCTGCCGGCACTGGGGAGCTATCATTGAGGAAACCATGAATGCCAACATGTACTGTGACATACTGAAGCAGAGCATGATCCCCTCCCTTCAGAGACTGGGTGGCAGGTCAGTATTCCTACATGATAACTACCCCAAACACACCTCCAAGATGACCACTGCCTCGCTAAAGTATGTCTCCAGACCTAAACCCTATTGAGCATCTGTGGGGCATCCTCAAACGGAAGGTGGAGGAGCGCAAGGTCTCTAACATCCACCAGCTCCATGATTTCATCATGGAGGAATGGAAGAGGACTCCAGTGGCAACCTGTGAAGCTCTGGTGAACTCCATGCCCAGGAGGGTTAAGGCAGTGCTGGAAAGTAATGGTGGCCATACAAAATATTGACACTTTGGGCCCAATTTGGACATTTTCACTTAGGGGTGTGTGGCCAGTGGTTTAGACATTAATGGCTGTTTGTTGAGTTTTTTTGAGGGGACAGCAAATTTACACTGTTATACAAGCTGTACACTCACTACTTTACATTGTAGCAAAGTGTCATTTCTTCAGTGTTGTCACATGAAAAGATAT
>RJVU01072345.1:416114-432516 GCA_003731715.1 Anabarilius grahami
TGGTAATGGGAGAAATAAATTATATTAAATCATTTTTTGTGTTGAAGAGATTTAAGTTGTAAACCTGAGACTTTCTGTTTGATTATTAAACCACACCCGCATGTTGAAGAGACTGTTGAAGCTTTTTATTGAAAAACTGCGCAAGTTAAAGATCTTCAACAATCCATGGTTTTCAGGCACGTGACTTTTTGCTACGGCCGCCATAGGACCTATGCGTAGCTTCTCCTTGGTGATCGGAAAGACACACACCAAAATAACACACCTCACCACCGATGAAAAGAAGCGGTATTTAAAGAAAATAGATACTTTAGGATTAGACTCTTATTTACTATCAAGCAATCTGCTGACCCCACTAAAGTGTAGTAAAAAAAATTCTTGCCGAATTTTACGTTTGCTGACATCCTTAACACCGGCGAAGCTCTCAAGGCTTTTAAAAGCACATGCTTTTAAAGACTACCGCTACTTCACCTCAGGATGGGTTAATGATATTAATGTTACACGAATAGTAAGTATCACTGAATGGAATTGTCAATAATGTCGGTCAAGCACATATCTTGTATTGTCTGTCATGTTACTTACACAAAATAAAGCTCTCAACGCACAGTCCAGAGTGTTCTGTAGGAGTCCAGTGATCTCTTATTAGGGTTGCCACCTTCAGTAAGGCAAAAAAAGGGGACACCCACACCCAGTGCTTGAAGTGGGCCGGTACGCAAGACCTTCGTTTATCTTTAGAACACAAATTAAGATATTTTTGATGAAATTCGAGGGTATCTGATCCGAACATTGGCAGCAACGACATTGCACATTTTGAGGTCCAGAAAGGTATTAAAGACATCGATAAAATAGTAAAGGTGACTACAGTGGTTTAACCTTAATATTATGAAGCAACGAGAATACATTTTGTGCGCAAAAACAAAACAAAAATAACGACTGTATTCAACAAATTCATCTGGATTTCATCAAAAATTTGTGTTTCAAAGACAAACTAAGGTCTTATGGGTTTGGGACAACATGAGGGTGAGTACTTAATGACAGAAATTTAATTTTTTGGGTGAACTATCCATTTAAATTAGGACTACATTTATGTAAATAATTTAGAACTTCTAAAAACTTTTTTAAATGTCATAAATTGTAAATGACATAGGATTATTTATTATGTATGTATATGATTAATATGAATGATAAATAAATATCTGTCTACTAATGTCTAAAATAATGATTATCTGTCTAACCAGCTCGGATAGTGTATGGAATATATTAATAGATTATCCAAATTTTATAAGTATGGATGTGTCTGCCACCAAATATGCTGCTTTAATGGTGCATATTGCCTTGTGTTCATCATAAGTTACTGAAAGACCCAAGTGATAACTTTTTTCTCCATTCAGCCGAGTGTCTTGCGTTCAAAAGGCGGACGTGAGCTTGACATATTTCATGTTCTCGACTCTGTCGCTATGGAAACAAAGACACTAAAATGCAATCCCGCAGATATGTGAGCTTCTCTGCTATTTCTTGTCAAATATATTTAATCATTATTGCTATTAGTATTATCCACACTGCAAAATGCTTGTTTATTTATTAAAGTATGTGTGGGTCTATGTCAAATACGGGACAAATCACGTCCTGTATTGATTTGATAAGGGACGCATCATTTAACCTTTAAATCCTGTATTTTACAGCAATCTATTACTAAGGACGCTGAGGGTATGTAGGGATATTGTAAAACATTAATTAATTTTTTTGTGATTTGCTGTTATCACAGCCCACAGCACAGCAGATAGACGGCATTGCAATTCGGTCCCACAAATGGNATATATATATATATATATATATATATATATATATATATACATTTTAATGTTCTAAAAATATCTCCCAAAAGAAAATGTTTTTGCGATAAATGGAGATTTCTCTAAACTGAAGTCTCAGACTGCAGTCGAAACACAAACTTGTGTGACTTTGGGTCAATGAATTCTTCAGCAAGCTGAATGTAAGGTATCTTTTTGGTAGTGACCACTAGGCTAAATTCAATGCATTTGAGCAGAAAAATGGTCCCTTCTTTTAGGCCACTGGTAACTGAGGCTTCGCTGATAAGGGTCCACTGCCGAGCAAGCCAGCGGTCTTGTCCATACTGCAATGTAGGGCCTGGGATCAGATAACTCTCCAGAAATGCCTGAGAGGCAAAAGCACAAAAGTACACAGAACTTTAGCATTACAGTCATTTAGCATTACATTTCATGTCTATGGCTACATCTAAAAGCTTAGGGAGCTGACCTGTTGCCTCACTGCACTATCAGGCAATGACATATTAGGCAATGGTACCTCCAAAAAAAACAATTTTGTACAGGCTTCTAAGGCAGCATAACGGTTTAATGATCTAAAACAAACAGAGCAAGCTTTGGTGATAACTAAGCAAATGTTTAATTACTGCAATACTAATTTCTCACGAGAAATGACTTTTACCAATTTTATATTTTTACCAATGATAAAACTTTGCTAGATGATGAGTTTTGTGAGGAAGGGGCACTGAAGCCTTTAAGCTCCAACCTATATAGAGATTTTCAAGTTAAAATTTTGTATAGCACATAACAGTGACTGTAAAATATCTATTTTAGGTATGGGAGTGGCATATTTTGAGTTTTGGGCCAGGGTCATTGGGATAGTTTTAAGCTATTTTTGATTGGCCATTAGACTAGTTTTGTTTAGCAAAACAGGCAACCCTGGAGTCTTGTTGACTTCCTGCCTCTGTATGCTGCATCGGATGCAGCCTGTCTATTTACTTACTTGGAAAATATACTAAGCAGGAAAATACACAGTCAGCCAGTCTTTATAGTAAAATGAACCCCTTCAAGATGATACATGGTCACCATATCTATTATTTTGCGATAAAAACTATCTGACTATATCCTGCTGGCATGGCTCAATCTCAATGTCAAAGACCTCACCTTGGGTGTCATGTTGTTTGTGATGCAGACAGCTAAGTGCTGCTGTATGCTCTCCATGCTGTGGAGGTGCTGTTGTCTGGTGGTCCGAAGATATTTCTGCAGCGCTCGGGCCATGGAGGGGAATATGGCTTGAGCTGCTTCGCGGGGGTCCATTACGTCACCAGGTGACTTATTCTGTTCCTCCTCTTGCATGCGCCGAATGTGTGTAAATGCCTCCTCCACTGCCACCACCAGCCTGGGAAGGTAAGTGTGTTGTCACGCTGTCCATATTCAAATTTTCTCCTGACAACTATCTTCACTTCACTAGAGCAGTGGTTCCTAAAATGTGGGACACTGTAAGCTCTGTAAAGGGAATGCAATAACCTTACAGTAACTAGTTCTCAAATCAAGTTCATTATCTACAGTGTGGACAATAAATGTGAGAATGAGTGAGGTCTGTGTGCAGTTTCTTCTTCCCCACAGTATTCCTGTTACAGTGGGTATGGAAAGTATTCAGACCCCCTTAAATTTTTCACTCTTTGTTATATTGCACCATTTGCTAAAATCAAGTTCATTTTTTTCCCTTATTAATGTACACACAGCACCCCATATTGACAGAAAAACACAGAATTGTTGACATTTTTGTAGATTTATTAAAAAAGAAAAACTGAAATATCACATGGTCCTAAGTATTCAGACCCTTTGCTGTGACACTCATATATTTAACTCAGGTGCTGTCCATTTCTTCTGATCATCCTTGAGATGGTTCTACACCTTCATTTGAGTCCAGCTGTGTTTGATTATACTGATTGGACTTGATTAGGAAAGCCACACACCTGTCTATATAAGACCTTACAGCTCACAGTGCATGTCAGAGCAAATGAGAATCATGAGGTCAAAGGAACTGCCTGAAGAGCTCAGAGACAGAATTGTGGCAAGGCACAGATCTGGCCAAGGTTACAAAAAAATTTCTGCTGCACTTAAGGTTCCTAAGAGCACAGTGGCCTCCATAATCCTTAAATGGAAGACGTTTGGGATGACCAGAACCCTTCCTAGAGCTGGCCGTCCGGCCAAACTGAGCTATCGGGGGAGAAGAGCCTTGGTGAGAGAGGTAAAGAAGAACCCAAAGATCACTGTGGCTGAGCTCCAAAGATGCAGTCGGGAGATGGGAAAAAGTTGTAGAAAGTCAACAATCACTGCAGCCCTCCACCAGTCGGGGCTTTATGGCAGAGTGGCCTGACAGAAGCCTCTCCTCAGTGCAAGACACATGAAAGCCCGCATGAAGTTTGCTAAAAAAAAACACCTGAAGGACTCCAAGATGGTGAGAAATAAGATTCTCTGGTCTGATGAGACCAAGATAGAACTTTTTGGCCTTAATTCTAAGCGGTATGTGTGGAGAAAACCAGGCACTGCTCATCACCTGTCCAATACAGTCCCAACAGTGAAGCATGGTGGTGGCAGCATCATGCTGTGGGGGTGTTTTCAGCTGCAGGGACAGGACGACTGGTTGCAATCGAGGGAAAGATGAATGCGGCCAAGTACAGCGATATCCTGGACAAAAACCTTCTCCAGAGTGCTCAGGACCTCAGACTGGGCCGAAGGTTTACCTTCCAACAAGACAATGACCCTAAGCACACAGCTAAAATAACGAAGGAGTGGCTTCACAACAACTCTGTGACTGTTCTTGAATGGCCCAGCCAGAGCCCTGACTTAAACCCAATTGAGCATCTCTGGAGTGACCTAAAAATGGCTGTCCACCAACGTTTACCATCCAACCTGACAGAACTGGAGAGGATCTGCAAGGAGGAATGGCAGAGGATCCCCAAATCCAGGTGTGAAAAACTTGTTGCATCTTTCCCAAAAAGACTCATGGCTGTATTAGATCAAAAGGGTGCTTCTACTAAATACTGAGCAAAGGGTCTGAATACTTAGGACCATGTGATATTTGTTTTTCCTTTTTAATAAATCTGCAAAAATGTAAACAATTCTGTGTTTTTCTGTCAATATGGGGTGCTGTGTGTACATTAATGAGGAAAAAAAATTAACTTAAATGATTTTAGCAAATGGCTGCAATATAACAAAGAGTGAAAAATTTAAGGGGGTCTGAATACTTTCTGTACCCACTATATATGCCATTGAGGGCTCGCTGCGCTTATGTAAACACACATTCTCATGCATGCCAGATTCGAACAGATGGACATTTTACTGCTTTGCTACTTTAAAAAGGGGGATCACCAAAATATGAGAACCACTACTTTAGATAGTCATCCTATGTGTAATGTAATCTTTTGTCAGATTTAAGCAATCACTATTACAAACTATTTAAAGTTGAGAATCTACACTTATACCATTTCTACCATTATTCATTTATACACAATCAAGGTTACAAAAGCTTATTGTGAGTCTCTATTGCATGGTATATTAAACTTATCCTAAATTGATGAAGAATGAGCAGTTTTGCACTATGAAGAGTCTTTATAGATGATTATTTCTCATGAGTAAAAGAATCAATTTGCCAATTGCCAAACATTTGTCTAAATCCCTCCACCAAAGTTCTCTCACCTAGCCCTGCGTTTACGGACACGTCTCTCATGCTCGGCCTCTTCGTAGTAGAGTTCGTTATGACTGCTGTCTCTGCGGCGGGCAGCAGCAGCAATCATTGCTCGAGACTGAGATTGGGCTATACCAGCTGCAGCATTATTCCCTCCTGGACCTAACCATAGTGGGACACACATTGCATTAAGATTGTTGAATAGGTTCATGCCGACTGACAGTCATTTTATTTTGAACCATTCAGTCTGTATTAGCAGTTGCTGTGTAATAAGGTGTGTATTGTGGGTGCAACTCATATTGTTATAATAGACGAGTATGTTACAGAAAATGAGTCATGAAAGAAACGTGAGATGTATTTCATGAAATCTGAAAGTCTTAAAGAAATAATGAAATGAAAATGAAAATTCTGTCATCTTTTACATTCTCCCATGTAGTTCCAAACACATGACTTTCTTCTGTGGAAGACAAATAGGCATTTGTTGTAGAATGTCTTGGGCCACATTTCCCGATAATGACAGATTGTAGCTCTTAACACTAGGACCGCCGGGGGTCGCTGTATACCTAAAACCGCCATGCGGGTAAATTTTACCCACGCACATTACACCTGTTTTTATATGGCTAAAGAACATATTATTTCACTGTATTATGTCACTGTCTTCACAAAGAAGTGAAGTGTCTAGAGTCATGAAATGATTATGTCTTTTCATCAACTATATTTTTGTCCTGTTGTTTTATGTTCAAGGCTTTTTTTATGCAGGCTACACTAATCACTTTCCATAACGGTCAAGCTAAACAAGTCTGCACTGACAACTAGAATTAGAAGGAAGTTCTAATTACTACGTTTACGTCACCACTTGAACTTCTCACTGAGTTGGTATTTGAATGTTAGCTTAACTTTTGTATCATCTTGGATTAAAGCCGGTCACCGACCCTCAACATCCTGGGTTACAGGACGGAAAGCAAAGACAGAAGACCCCAGGCCTCTGTGGTCACTTCTGATTTAAGGTAAGAATCATGGAATTACTTACTTGATCTGTGCGTTTGTGAGGATTGGCCCTAATCCTATTTAATATTGATGTATTTTTTTTATGATTGTTATGTGAGTTATTCTGTTTTTTTTATCATGATTTGCATGATGTAGGCCTAAGCCCGGTTGATTCAGAACCGTGGACAGAGCTGTTTGCCCTAACACTGACAACACTGACTGACGCTTACATTTTAAAGTAAACGGTTTACTAAGTAAACAATAGGTTTACTGTAAACCTATTGTTATAAATGCCCTAACATGCACCAAAAGCGTTAAAGTCAGTCAGGGAGGATCGGAAAATTGGAGACTTGAATGTTTTTTTGAAAACCTGTTATGTACATTTGAAAAACAGCCACGGGTAAAATTTACCCCGTTGGCGGTTCTAGTGTTAAAGACAAAAACAGGTGGAGAAGAAAAGATATGTTAACTGCAAAATAATTAAGAATTAAGTTGAATAATTAAGTGTGATACTATCAGGAACTGTTTAGTCTCCAGTGCCACCATTTTCCAGAACTGCAACCTACCTGGAGTTTCCAGAAGTGCAAGGAGTCAGGATCTTAGAGACTTAGGTTAGGTAAACAATCTTAAAAAAATTACCCCCACTTAATGTGAATCACAAGCTGAAGTGTTGTAAAATACATGAATACTGTTACCTTTCGAAAGGGAACTTCTACTCTGCGTTGGCAAACGCTATGGGGGAACGTCACGTGACTCTGTGTTCTGAAAGCCAACTATCCAATAACTCCAATGCCTATTGGTCGGCGACAGCCTATGACATCATACGGCGTGACCCTGAAGTATAAAAGGCGCGCCTGGGGAAGCAGTCATTATCTCATCGTCTTTTGGGACTGTCTGTGTCTGTGCCACTGTCATGTATAACTACAGATTACTTGGGAGTACATCTTCTAATATGTCTGAGGACAAGGAGAAACATTTTAGGAAGTGTGGGGATCCATGCCCGAGATTTTTGACTCCGGAAGATCCACACACCCTATGCATACACTGTCTGGGAGAAAAACAAGCACGGACAGTGCTTGAGGGCGCTGTTTGTGAGAGTTGTGAGCGTTTTCCCATGAAAACGCTCCGTTACCGCCAGGCCCTCTTCTCGAGGGGAGAGGCGTCAACATCTGCGCCTGGTGGGTCTGGCCCTGCTCATGCTGAGGCAGAACGGCGGCTGCACTCATGGGGCTCGCAGGTGGAGCTCGCCGGCAAGTTTGAGAGGGGTGTTACAGTCTCTCAAACTCCGGCGGCGGCTGGCGGGGATGAGCTCCTAGATGACGATGATGTCTTATCACTGACATCATTGGATCCGGGAGCAAGTGTTCTTCTGGCTGCTAGTCCCCGTGAGCAGGAGATGGCAGTGGAGGAAGAAGGAGTTGCGACTACTTCTTTCTCCAAGCCTCCCTGCCCAGCATATGCAGAGTTACTGGAGGTTGTGGAACACGCCGCCGGCAGGCTGCAGCTGCCGTGGGAGCATGTGAGAAAAGAGCCCGTTCGCGGCAGGTTAGACGAACGGTTTCTTTCTGACCGCAACCCCGTAACTCCGGTGAGCCTTCCATTCCTTCCAGATCTTCACGTTGAGATCAAGAGGGTATGGAAGAACCCATACTCGGCCAGAATTCATCCACATCAGCGGGGAAATTTCGCTGATGTGGAGGGATTAGGCCAGCATGGGCATGTGTCGCTGCCGCCCATTGACGAGACGTTTGCAAACTATCTCGTCACGGGCAGTGCACCGACACTGAAAGCTCCGGTTCTGCCGTCCAGACCCCTTAAAGTGACATCTCGTCTGAACGGCAGAGCATATGCTGCTGCAGGTCAGGCTGGCGCGGCTTTGCACACTATGGCGGTGTTGCAAGCCTACCAGGCTGACCTGCTGAAGGACCTGGATCAGGGCCAGGGTTTGTCCCCTGATGCGGTGGCTGAGCTGGGCCGCACCACGGATCTCGCTCCTCCGGGCCACCAAGCAGATGGCCGCCTCGATTGGGAGATCGATGGCGGCCATGGTGGCCACGAAGAGGCATCTGTGGTTGAACATGGCGGACATGGTTGAACATGGCTGAGAAAGAGAAGGGCTCTCTCCTCGATGCCCCGGTTTCGCCGTCTGAACTTTTCGGCGGCTACGTTGAGACGGTTGTCGGAAAGTTCAGGGAGGCGAAGGCGCGCTCAGCAGCATACAAGAATTGCATTCCGCTCAGGTCCGATCCTGGGCCCAGACAGCCGGGAGGTCCTGGCCCGTCTCGAGCCGAGGCTCAGAGGCAGGGCCAGAAATCTAGTGTCACTGCTCGAGCGCCTCCTTCACCTCGGAGTAAGTCGCAGAAGCGGCGGGATACGAGGAAAAGGAAGATAGACTTAAGGGACGTGATCGATCACCGGCGCCAGCAACGCCGCTGACCGATCCCCTCTCTTGGCGAAGGTAATTCTACATCTACCTTCGCCCCGTTTCCTCGGCCTCCCGGGCGTTTTTAACCCTCAGGAGTCTGAGGCTGATTTGGGGCCTGGAGAAGTTTTGACATGCCCTGACATTTGTGCTTTTTTCAGTTGTTCATAAACATATTAATGACACAAGTGTCATTACACTGTATTCAGCATAAACTAGGCTACCATAATATGTGAGAAACATGCATGTACATGTTTATGTTTTTGAAGGAATAACGTTTATGCATGGTTATTGAAAAAACAAAAAACCTAAGTCACTGAAATAAGGCCAAAAAAATATATTAAATCTGTGTTCAAAAGACTTCTGGGTATTGGAGGTTGTAGACTAGAGATTTTGCTTCAAAATTATGTAAAAATTATCCTGCCTACTCTTTCATTTATAACAATATATTAATTTAGTTTTTGTAAGACACATTTTGTCAAGAAACACAGTATGCGTGGAGGCGTGAATCCTCATGGTCATTTACACCAGAGAAGACAAAAGAATCGCATAAAGAAGCTCTAATGAGCTGCATAATAATGAGGCCTTTCAGTCAGGTAGGCTGTGAACCCTCTTTGATTATGTCTCAAAGCTCATCATGGTGTATATCAAACATACAGAAAAAACAGCAATACTGTGAAATATTATTACAATTTAAAATAATGGTATTCTATTATATTCTTTAAAATATAATGTATTTCTGTGATGCAAAGTGTCTGAACAATTATGTTACCTCTATGGCATTTCATATAGCCTTTTAGCTTGAAAAGCGTGCACATTTGGAGAAATATTGATGGATTCTCATATGTTTGTCAATTTTCTATACAGAGGAGTAATATTTATTTATTGTCATCACTGTGAGCGCTGGATACTGTGTTTTTTTAAATTCATACTTGCAGCCGGAGGGCGCTCTGTGTACCTTTAGTTCACAAATTCATCTAAAGAAGAATAGGAACCAGGAACTAATGGCATGTCTTCTAGAGATCGCTAACCATGGCTTTAACATCCAGATAAACACTTTTCAAGACATTAAATACACGATTGAGACGATGTCTGCATGTATTGACTGAATTTGCGTCTGAATAGCGCTGGCTCTGGGGGCGTGGCCGCATTAGCAGATAATGAGCTGAATCACGGTCTTCTGACATGACTCTCTTTTCATACAGATTACATAAACAGAGAATATTTGTTTTCGATTTGACTTACACTATTTAAAACCTGACATTTCTAAGTTTTTTTAGACATAAGTCTCATTTTTGTGTCATTAGTATTCACTAAGTTAGACTTCATTTTCTGAGAACTATCAGATTGGAGTTCGTTCAGAGGGAGATGAGAGATCACGCATCATGTTAGTTTTCTTTATTTTACAAAAAGCACAACATTTTGTTTTTACTCTGAGTGTACACAAATAAAAGAAGATATTCTATAGTTTCAATTGATATATTACTTATGTCTCTATGACAAAAAATGACGGAGTATTTTAAGTCTGTTTTGCTGCAATGTGAAAAAAATCCTACAAAACGCGCCAGCGCGTTACCCGACTCCAGAGAGTTAATCACTGTGCATGTTCAGGACAACACCTTTGAACAGTCAGACTGACGGCCGGGCCCATGATGAAATTTTTCTGAAGGCCCGCCTTCTGGCTTAATAGTGGCTTCTTTGGGCTTCCAGAACCATGGAATTTATCCTTCCTATTAAAACAAGTGACGGCGGAGTCTTTGGTCTTCGAGCCACAGGAAGGTAAGACAAGGTCTGATTTAATTATTTAAATGTTTGACCTTGTTTTGTTCCTGTATATTTTCCTGGACATGTAACAGTAAAATGTGAAGTTTTTAGGGGTTTTTGGGCAAAAACTGGAGTGTTGAGACTGACTGAGCAGGCCACAAAATGGCTGCCGCTTAGTTTTTTCTCTATTTATGAGTAGCTTCTCAGCTATTTCTCAGTGTAGTCTGAGTTGGCACTCATTACTTCAGTTTATGTGTCTATGGCGGCCCTAACCGGCCGCCTGACATTTTAGCTTTGAGCTTCGCTTTACTTCTCTTACAATGAGATTTAGAAGTGGAGATCAGGCTTTGTTATGGTGCCTGTTGTAGTAAATAGGCCTATAGCTTAGTGGCCAGGCTAGAGCTAGGTGATGTGTGGTGTATGAGATTAACCCCATATGTATTTACTATCCTTTCAGGATGTGTAGTTCCTAGTTCTGGCCTCCTCCCGAGGGAGTTGTTTAGGCCGTATGTCCAATTATCCCCTTACTTGTGTAGGTGCAATTGTGAGTTTAACCGCTAGGTTGTAGACTGTTTTGACTCCCTGATGCGGTTTCTCAGGTGGTAGGCCCTTATCTTCACGTAGATAAGTCATGCAGGTGTGTGCTAGGCCCCACTTTCTAGAACTTTCATGCTAAGGAAATGATTTTCTGCTGAGCCACTTGATGTTTGTATTTATCAAGTTTGAGTTGACATTGCTAGCTTTTAGCTCCCGTCCTCTAGGGCTTAGAACAGATTTGAGAATCTGTACAGAGAGTGTTTTTCCTTTCAAAAATAGCATGTTTATCAAAGTTTTGATTACTTTGAGTTCTAGACTTTTGCCCTACATTTGTATGTGAGCTTATTTATGCTGCCACAGGTTAGCACCTGCTCTCATAATAGCAGGCCCTTTTGCTGTAAAGTTGCCTCTATTTGAGTATATGGTGACTTATATTCCCCAGTTAAGAGGTTTATTGGTGTCACTGAGTGCATCACCTGTTGGATTGCATACTCAGGGTAGTTAGAACCACTTTTTGAGGAAAGTTGGTATCTATTCAGCTCCCTTTTTGGTGATCTTGTTAACAGCTATTTTGCATATAACTCGGATTGTAGGCCTTATGATACTCGGCCTCCTTCTAGTTAGCAGTTGTTTGTACAATGCTGTTCAACTGATCCTAGTTGCTCACATATTCTTACAAATTTACACTGCCACAGGCCCTGCCACAAGTCTGTTTGAGGTAGTAGGCTTTTAATAGCCTCCCTTAGACCATGTTGGCTTTGTTTGGTTCCCTTCAGTCACATGTTTAGGGTACATTGCCTGTTGGAATGTGTAGCCTAGCGCAGGTCGCAGTTAGCTTCCCATAGCTATTTGGGTTAGAACTGGTTCCCTGTAGCTTGGTTCCCTTAAATTCATGAGCTGAAGCCACGTGTCATTGAATCGGCAGGCCCCTTCAGGCCTCCTTTTTAGTTCACATGTTGGCACAGTTAGTGTTTTTTATTCTGTGAACGGGCTGATCGCCACTTGACGCTGGAATGGAGGCCCCTTAAGGCCTCCTTTTTCTAGTCGACTTGTTGGCAGAATGCCTGGGAAACCATGCCACCATCGGCCACGCCCCATCGCTGACGGATAGGCCCTAACAGGCCTGTTCACGATGTTTGGTAGCGTTTTTCATGTATTAACCATCTTGGAAATTTCTAATACATGGCCTTTGGGTGGTATGTTATGGTAGCCACTTGCTGATGCCACGTGTTACTAAGGCAGGCCTACTTCGGCCTCCGGTGTAACATATGGAGTTCAGTCATATACTCCTCTCGCTATGAGAGTAACAAGGTGCTGTTTACCGAGTATTCCGAGTGGCTGGCCCCTCAGGTTGATTATGGTATTGAAACTTTACTAAGGTTTGGTTTAACCTACATCTGCCTCCCTGAGTCTGATTCTACTCTAGTTGAGCTAAGAGCCACCTAGCGCCTAGGGTGGATCTTTTGTGCTCCTAGAACCGGTCACGAGACTTATGCCGTGTGTCTTAGAGGTTGCTAGGCCCTATGGGCCGCCTTTTTGAACACACTGGTGTATGTTTGGGTGTATTTCTCTTTGAGAATTATCTGTATACACTTTCGCTGGCCAGAGGCCCAAGTGATAAATCCAACCTCCTTTTTGTCTGGTTGTTTATCGTCCTTGGGGCCTAAACACTGCCACGAGCTGATGCCTTGTGTCTGTTGAGGTTATAGGCCCCTCCAGGCCTTCCTTAATATGTGTTGGTGTACGCTGTACTCCTCTTGCTTTAAAGAGTAAAAGGTGCTTTTACTGAGTACACAGCTCGTTGGATTGTGTTAGGTGGATTGTCATGCGGGCACTTTGCAGCCTCTTATGCTGCCATTGAAGTCGTCTGTCTACCTCAGCAAGACAGGTGTTCAGGGTGGCCCTTAAAACCAGGCCACTTTCTGTATAGACTTCTATTTTCACATAGCTACTATCATGCTGTAGGCCCCTCTTCGGCCTCCATTAGTATGTGCCCATTGCATGGTCTACCTGTTAGGTGAGCTTTGTACTTCCCTTTTAGGGTTACATTTGTAATAGTGCTTAGCTCCCTAAGCTGATCATGGTGGTAGGCCTTAATCAGGCCTCCTCCTAAGATTCAGTCTCAGGCTGGTTTGTGCTCCCCTGGGTCAGGGTTCTCTAGCGCACAGCCTCCTCAGTGCGTTAATTAACTCTCTGAGGTCCGAAAACGCGCCGGGGCGTTTTGCAGGTTTTTTTCACATTGCAGTAAAACAGACTTAAAATACTCCGTCATTTTTTGTCATAGAGACATAAGTAATATATCAATTGAAACTATAGGATATCTTCTTTTATTTGTATACACTCAGAGTAAAAACAAAATGTTGTGCTTTTTGTAAAATAAAGATGATGCGTGATCTCTCGTCTCCCTCTGAACGAACTCCAATCTGATAGTTCTCAGAAAATGAACTGTAACTTAGTGAATACTAATCACAAAAAAATGACACTTATGTCTAAAAAAATTGAAATGTTGAAATGTCAGGTTTTAAATCGTGTAAGTCAAATCGAAAACAAACATTCTGTGTTTATGTAATCTGTATGAAAAGAGAGCCATGTCAGAAGTCCGTGAGTCAGCTCATTACCCACTAATGCCCACGGAGCCAGCACTATTCACAGGCAAATTCAGAGGCAACACATGCATACATCGTCTCAATCGTGTATTTATTGTCTTGAAAAGTGTTTATCTGGATGTGAAAGCCATGGTTAGGGACCTCTGGAAGACATGCAGTTAGTTCCTGTTCTCTTTTCTTCTATAGATGAATTTTAGATGAGTTTTTGTTTCTTTAGCGCCCTCCGGCTGCAGTATGAATTAAAAACACCATTCATGGAATAGCCTCTTCTTCTTTAGATGAATTTGTGGACTAAAAATGCACAGAGAGCGCCCTCCGACTGCAAGTATGAATTGAAAACACCAGCGCTCATAGTAATGACAATGAATATTAAATAAATATAACTCCTCTGTATAGAAAATTGACATAAACATATGAGAATCCAATATTTCTCCAAATGTGCATGCTTTTAAACTAAAAGCCTATATTCAGACTCTTTGCATCACAGAAATACATTATATTTTAAAGTATAATATAAAACCATTACTTTATATTGTAATAATATTTTTCTGTATGTTTCATATACCATGATGAGCTTGAGACATCACAGAAGGTTTTTTTCACAGCCTACCTGACTGAAATGCCTCATTAATATGCAAGTCATTTCAGCTCATTACTATGCAATTCTTTTGTCTTCTCAGGTGAGAATGACCCATTATTCATGATGATTCACGCCTCCACGCATACGGTGTTTCTTGGCAAAAAGTGTCTTACAAAAACTAAATCAATATATTGTTATAAATGAAAGAGTAGTCAGCATAATTTTTACATAATTTTGAAGCAAAAACTCGTCTACAACCTCCAATACCCTAAAGTATTGTAAACACAGATTTACTATTCTTTTTTTGGTCTTATTTCAGTGACTTAAGTTTTTTGTTTTTTCAATAACCACGCATAAATGTTATTCCTTCAAAAACACAAACATGTACATACATGTTCCTCACATATTATGGTAGCCTAGTTTGTGCTGAATACAGTGTAATGACACTTGTGTCATTAATATGTTTATGAACAACTGAAAAAAGAACAAATGTCAGGGCATGTCAAAACTTTTCCAGGCCCCAAATCAGCCTCAGACTCCAGAGGGTTAAGCACTGAGTAGATCCCAGGATGAGTGGATTATACTCCCCTCAATACGAGGGTTCATAGCTCTCAGCTAAGTTCTGCTCTCTGGGATGCCCGTCTCTATGTGTGAGTTTGACTTTGTTTCTGCCTCTTTGCAGTCACTCTTACTTACTATCTTCTATGAAGAATGCGTTTTAGAGGCCCTGTTTTCAGACAGGATTGGCCAAGACTAAGTTTGTCTCATGACAGACTAGGTCGGCCTCCCTGGTGGCATTGGGGGTTGACTTTGTTCCCCTCTAGTGACTGGCCGAGGTTCCATTCGGTTCCTTGGCCACATTCCCTTAAAGGGACCACTTTCTCTTCGGAAAAGTTGGTTCCAGACGCTTTAGCAGCTTCTGTAGGCCCTCTGAGGAAGGCCTTCTTGAAGTTCAGCTTGGGCTGTTGGCCAAAGGGAATGCTGTCACTGACAGCCTGGTGTGACCCGAGGGGGAGTTGCCAAGCAGTTCTTTAACTGCTCTGGAGCCTTTGTCTCAGCCATATTTCTTGGCAGGTACTCTCCTTGAGCATGGCGGCTTGGGTATATCGGTCCCCATAGCGTTTGCCAACGCAGAGTAGAAGTTCCCTTTCGAAAGGGAACATCTCAGGTTATGTATGTAACCATAGTTCCCTGAGAACCAGGGAAGGAAACTCTGCGTTTCCTTGCCATGCTTCGGGCTGCCTGCTGAACAGTCCCTCAAGACGATGGATAATGACTGCTTTCCCAGGCGCGCTTTTTATACTTCCGGGTCGCGCCGTATGACGTCATAGGCTGTCGCCGGCCAATAGGCATTGGAGTTATTGGATAGTTGGCTTTCAGAACACCGAGTCACGTGACGTTCCCCCATAGTGTTTGCCAACTCAGAGTCTCGTTCCCTGGTTCTCAGGGAACTATGGTTACATTCGTAACCTGAGACGTTTTTTTTTTTATAGGCTTTATAGACAGACAGATTGAGAGTGACCCTTGAAGGACCAGCACCACATCCTCTTGTGCCACTGTTTGAAGAATTTATCTTCCAGAATCTGGCAGTAAGTTTTGGGTGTTCATTTTTATCCTATCCTAAAAATCAGTTTTGCAGAGATGGACTAAAAATGATCTGCGACAAGACACGACACATAATAAAAAGAATAAAATAATAATATACAAATTTACAAGATAGACAAAGTGCAAAAAAAAGCAAAAAACAATTTATAATATAGACAATTGTATGTACAGTTATGTGTGCAAATTTGAAATATAAGTAAGTGTTTTAATAAATAATGTGTAATAGTGTTGTGTGTTCCATGTTTGTCAAGTGTTCATGAGATGGATTGCCTGAGGGAAGAAACTGTTCTTGTGTCTGGTCGTTCTGGTGCTCAGGGCTCTGTAGCGTCGACCAGATGGCAACAGTTCAAAGAGGGAGTGTGCTGGATGTGAGGGGTCCAGAGTGATCTTCTTTGCCCTTTTTCTCACTCTGGATAAGTACAGTTC
>RJVU01072345.1:433898-447958 GCA_003731715.1 Anabarilius grahami
GCAGCAGCTTCAAAAACACTCCAATCAGTCCATTCGAAACAGGATTGTAAAGCCTGCTCTGTTTCGGTGGTCCATCTCTTTACAGTCTTTGCTACAGGTTTAGCTGATTTCAGTTTCTGCCTGTAGGTTGGTATGAGATGAACTAGACAGTGATCAGAGTGCCCCAAAGCTGCCCGTGGGACAGAGTGATATGCATCCCTTATTGCTGTGTAACAGTGATCCAGGGTATTACTGTCTCTGGTGGGACAAGTAACATGCTGTCTGTATTTTGGAAGTTCACGTGAGAGAACCGCTTTTTTAAAGTCCCCGAGAATGATTAGAACAGAGTCCGGGTGTTGTTGCTCGCTCTCTGTGATCATATCAGCGAGTATCTGTAAAGCCAAGCTCACGTGCGCTTGCGGAGGAATGTAGACGCTCACCAGAATGAACGAGCAAAACTCCCGCGGCAAATAGAACGGCTTGCAGTTAATGAAGAGTGTTTCAAGATCGGGACAGCACATCTTATTTAACACAGTTACATCTGAACACCACCTTTCGTTGATGTAAAAGCACGTCCCGCCGCCGCGTGATTTTGGGGTGAACTATGCCTTTAAAGTTCATTCACCACACCCACTGTTTTCAAGGTATTAAAATTCAGCCTCTCTCCTGTCTAGGGCCCTGTATACACCTGGTATTAAGATGAGTTTTGGTCAATCGGATCACAAGTGGACGATGCTAAATATAGGTGTAAACAGGGTCTAAACATTTTGAGCTTGTCCACTTTTGACCACTTCCAGAGGGAGTCGAGAAAACATTTGACCGGATTGCTTTCGTAGTGTAGACACTCATGTGGTCAAATGTGTTCGAACAACCACAAAAGACCGCCTACTGACTTAATGTGTAAACATTATGGGATGGGATTTAAACTTTGTTGGCTGGAGACCCAAGTTTGGTTTGAAGATGAAGATTGGTCTTGCGGTTATCAGAGCAGAAACGAAAGCTGATGCTCTCCATATGTTTTATGTTTTCTCAGTGTTCATATGTAAATTGCATGAGCTTATTTTGTCCATTAGATCAAAAGATCTGAAAAAACAAAAAACACAACAAAACAAAAAACACATTTACAGTACCTGCCCATTGACCCTCCCCTCAAAGAAATCAGGACAGAAGTGGTTGAAAGTGGACAAAAGAGATGGATTAAAACACCAGATGTAAATGGGTATGTCTCCCTCATTTACTTGTGATCCGATCGACAAAAATGCATCTTAATACCAGGTGTAAACAGGGCCTTGGGTTGATTTCAAGAGTCTGTTCATTCAACCATGAGAACTTCAAAGATAATATTTTGTGTATCTAATAAATATGCAGCTGGTTAATATGCAGTAGAGTCTGTGTCTACCAGGAGCTGATGTCAATGTGTGTTAATAGTTGGCTGAATGGTCTGAATAAGCCCAGAACTAATCTGTTCCTCAATTCATTCATCTCTAAAACTAAAGCAGACAAGCTTTAAAAAAAAAAAAAATCCAGTTACTTTTTAAACAATTTTAATGTTTAATTTTAGTGTAATATTTTTTTTTGTTTCAAAAGCAAAATAAATGGCTTACCGATGCCAATATAGCAAAGCAGAGTGGAGGATAGCCAAGGATCCAAAAAGCCCTGGGTATACTTCGTTTTTTTACGCGTACATGCACAGTTGAACGCACAGCCTTGGAAAGTATACTTCATTTGACTTGTACACATAAACAGGCGTTCGACACATGCGGAGTTTTGAGCAATCTCTCTCAACGAGTTACAACCCATGTAAACATCTTTGTATTCTTTCATGCTAGAGTTGTACAAATGAGGGTACTTTCTAACCTCTTTGCACAATCTCTCATATATGTAGGCCTCCATCGTCGCTGTAAGGCAAGGCAAGGCAAGGCAAGGCAATTTTATTTGTATAGCACATTTCATACACAATTGTAATTCAAAGTGCTTTACATAAAGAAGAAGAATAAAAATAGAACATAAGGAATAGAAATAACAGTAAAAACAGAATTTTGCTATCTGGATGGAAGAGCTAGGAAGTCTTAGGGAGTTTTTTGTTGTTTTTGTTGTCTATCCATCAAAGCGGATCTGAATGGATGTTCTTACATTTCACACACACACCGCTCTCACACAAACAACATCCCTAAATCGCAGTTCTTCAACTCATTCCCTTACGACCTTAAGTCTTATGACCACTCAACGTTAAGTTACATTCTATCCTCCTTCCCTACATGCCAATTCTTTCTGCATTCACCTTCTTTTCCTTCTGTCTGCTTCTTCTAGATTTCACTTTCTTCCTAATTCTCCCAGCTCTTTCAACCAGACAGCAATATTTAAAATGCATTAAAAGTCAGAATAACAAGATGATACATAAAAGATATAAAATACATTAAAAATGAAATAAAAACAGGAAAAGGAATTAAGAGAATAAAAAAAGATAATATGTATAAAATAAAGTGCAAACAGTTCGGACATAGCACAGTGCTCAATCAGCAAATGCATAGATAAAAAGATGTGTTTTGAGTCTGGATTTGAATGTGGCTACTGTTGGAGCACACCTGATCTCTTCTGGAAGCTGGTTCCAGCTGCGGCTGGCGTAACAGCTAAAAGCAGACTCTCCTTGCTTTGAGTGAACCCTTGGTATTTCTAAATGACTTGATCCTGATGATCTGAGTGATCTGTTAGGTTTATATTCTATGAGCATATCTGCAATGTATTGAGGTCCTAGGCCATTGAGTGATTTATAAACAAGTAACAGTACTTTGAAATCAATTCTAAATGCAACTGGAAGCCAGTGCAAGGACCTGAGGACAGGTGTGATGTGTTCATGTTTTCTGGTTCTGCTCAGAATCCTGGCAGCAGCGTTCTGTACGAGCTGCAGCTGTCTTATGGTCTTTTTGGGAAGACCAGTGAGGAGCCCATTGCAATAATCCACCCTGCTGGTGATGAAAGCATGAACAAGTTTCTCTAAGTCTTGACTGGAGACAAAGCATCTAATTCTTGCAATATTTTTGAGATGATAATATGCTGATTTAGTTATTGTCTTTACATGGCTACTGAAACTCAGGTCTGACTCCAAAATCACACCAAGATTCCTGACTTGATTTTTAGTTGTTTGACCCCTAGAGTGAAGGTACATGTTCACTTTGAGAACTTCATCTTTGTTTCCAAACGCAATGACTTCAGTTTTGTCTTTGTTTAACTGAAGGAAGTTTAGGCACATCCAATTTTTAATTTCATCAATGCATTGGCACAGGGAGTCAATGGGGCTGTAGTCGTTAGGTGATAGGGCTAGGTAAATCTGGGTGTCATCTGCATAGCTGTGATATGCAATTTGGTTCTTTCTCATTATTTGGCTCAGTGGCAGCATATATAGGTTGAACAGGAGGGGTGCAAGTATTGAACCTTGAGGGACTCCGCATGTCATGGATGTCCACTCAGACTTATGGTCACCGATACTCACATAATAACCTCTCCCTTCTAAGTATGACCTGAACCATTTAAGGACCATCCCAGAAAGCCCAACCCAGTTTTCGAGCCTGTCAAGAAGAATGTTGTGATCGACAGTGTCAAACGCAGCACTGAGATCGAGAAGAACCAGCACTGATAATTTACCTGTATCTGTGTTTAGGCGAATATCGTTTATTATCTTTATGAGCGCTGTCTCTGTGCTGTGATGCGGTCGGAAACCAGATTGAAAGTTGTCAAAGTGTCCATTCAAGCTTAAGAATTTGTTCAGCTGATTGAAAACAACTTTTTCAATGATCTTGCCTATGAAAGGGAGATTTGAGATTGGTCTGTAGTTGCTCAATATGGTGTTATCCAGATTGCTCTTTTTCAGGAGGGGCTTAATAACTGCAGTTTTCAGGGATTTTGGAAAAGTCCCGGAGAGAAGTGAGGCGTTTACCACTTTTGAAAAAAGATGTGGGAAGTGTGTCAAGGGCGCAGGTTGATGTTTTAAGGTGCTGTACTGTTTCTTCCAAAATTTTACCATCAATTGCTTTGAAAACAGACATAATAGCTGCTTTCTGAGGTAGTGATCTGTTCTGTTTTACCCCAGTGCAGCTCAAGGATGTGCTGATCGCCTTTCTGATATTATTAATTTTCTCAGAGAAGAAGGAAGCAAACTCACAACATTTGCTGTCTGAGAGCATTTCACTGGGAATCTGACTTGGGGGGTTTGTTAGTCTCTCTACAGTAGCAAAAAGAGTGCGGGTGTTGTTTAAGTTTCTGTTTATAATATTTGAGAAGAAGGTCTGTCTAGCTTTGCCTAATTCCACATTGAAAGCATGAAGAATATCTTTATAGATGTTATAATGGATTTCAAGTTTTGTCTTTCGCCACATGCGCTCAGCTTTTCTGCATTGTCTTTTCATATTTTGCACTGCTGTTGAATTTCTCCACGGTGCTTTTTGTCTGCCACTCTTTTTCCTGACTTACACAGGAGTAATGTTATCAATAACATTCTGTACTTTTGAGTTAAAAGAATCAAGGAGAAAATCAACAGAGTCTGCAGATATGCTTGGTGTTAAAGATATAGCCTTCATGAACAGTGCACTAGTATTCTCATTTAAGCATTGCT
The DNA here is from genome assembly GCA_003731715.1 of Anabarilius grahami. Classification (NCBI taxonomy): domain Eukaryota; kingdom Metazoa; phylum Chordata; class Actinopteri; order Cypriniformes; family Xenocyprididae; genus Anabarilius; species Anabarilius grahami. Next base: position 438,487 of record RJVU01072345.1, read on the forward strand.
TTTTGACCAAGATAGATCTAGCTTCAACAGTCGGAGAGATCAATAAATCAAAGAAAATACCGAAATGATCAGATAGCGCTACATCCTTAATGACAATGGATGAAATGTTTAGACCCTTACTAATAATTAAATCTAGAGTGTGTCCACGATTGTGTGTAGGTCCATGTACATGTTGAGTCAGATCAAAAGTAACAGTTCTGTAAAGTCCTCCACAAAGGCTGGAGAGTATTTTGGAGGCCTGTAGATAACTATAAGTAGAATGCGAGGAGCACCTTTTAACACCTTTGCGGCAGAGGCCGAAGAGCTCTCGCAGGAGGAGGGGGAGGGCGAGCTGTACCCACACGCTTTGGTGGTTTCGGGGCTTGACGCTTTTTTGTTGATATCTGGGGGCTCGCAAAAGAGTGGGAGAGTTTGGTTCCAGCATACACCAGTTTCTCCATTTTCTCTGAGAAGCACAGAAGAGGAGATGCTGGAGAGAGGGATAACGTGTCTGGTGAGAGGGGCTGTTGCTCTGGTGTTTCCGGAGGCTGTAATATGTTGTCCTGGCTTCCCTGGCTGTTTTCCCGAAAGTCGTCCTTGGGTGCTGAATCTTGGAGCAGTTCTAACACTTCACTGTCTCTCGGTGAGCTCTGTGGGCAGGGCTCAGTCAGGATTGTGTCCGTGAGCAGTGGTTGCTGTGGCTGCGTGGTGTTATCATTGACCTTGTGGGATGTGTCAACCGCATGTCCATTCAGGTGCTGAAATGATGTCCTGTGGTCAGTTGTACTTTGTCCAAGTGTGTTTGTGCCATTCAGATTGAGTGGATTTGCACACACTGCTGAAGGATGATGGAGGCAGAAGTAGATATTGTCCTTTAGCACTCTTGAGCCCAGTTTGTTTGGGTGCAGGCCATCATGAGTGAACAGTTGTCTTTGACTCCAGAACAGATTGAAGTTGTCGATGAAATTCAGTCCTTTTAAGTTGCAGGTTTTTTGCAGCCATGTGTTAAGTCCAAGCAACCGTGTAAATCTATTTGTTCCTCTTGCTGGGAGTGGTCCACTGATGAATGACTGAACTTTTAGTATTTTAAGCATTTCAAAAAGTTCATTGAAATCCCTCTTAAGGAGTTCTGACTGCTCCTTCTGAATATCATTCTTCCCCACATGAATGATTAGTCGATTTGCAGTCTTATATTTCATCAGAATGCTCTAAAGTTCCCTGTTTACATCAGAAACTGTTGCTTGTGGAAGGCAGCATGTCGTTGTATCCCTGCTGCTAATGTTTCTGATAGTAGAGTCACCCACTATCAGAGTCCTGGGCTCGGCTGCTCTAAGAGCTGAGTGCCGCTGACTGTTCAATCTTGAGCGGCAGTTAGCATCGGTGTTAGCTGCTGGCTGATTTGATCTGTGTCCGATGTTTGGGGATTCCTCACCCACATTCATTAACACTTCAAATCTGTTCTCTAGATGTATTGGCGGTGGTAGGGAGCTAGTGTTTGGGGTAGAGGATGCTACTGCATTAATATGTGATACTCGTGACAATCTGATGTCTCGAGTGCCTTTGGGTCTCGCTCCCTGTGTGTGCCATCGATTAATATGTTGATCAATTTCAGCACTCAGTATGGTCTGTTTAGGGGCATTAGATTCATGGGACTCACCGACTGTGTGCTGAGGATGTCCATGACGAAGCTCTGTTGTGTGTTCCTTCTGGTTTGGTAGTCCCGCAAGTAGCTTTGTTTCAAGAATTGCAATCCTTTGTAGAAGTCTGTGGCAGTTTGCGCAGCAGGTAGATTCTTTAACCAGAGGAGGCATATTATTCCTTTTGGATGTAGGCAGCTGTGTTTTCCCTTCTCCGGAATGTAAGCTGATGCCTGCCGTCAGTGGGAGGCTGGTTGGATAAAATTCCCCTTTTTTGTAGCAATTCTTCCAGTTAAAAAGTTTGCTTGAGCACTGTGCTGATTTGCTGTAGTTAAAATTAGGAGATAAAATATAAAAGCAATAGAGCAAAGCGCAGAGCTGTAAGCAAGAGCGTCCGAACAGTAGCGAAGCAGGAAGCACAGTCCTGTAGCTTGAATGCGTTCCGGTCTGTTCTGTTTATGCAGTTTTTCTTTGACTACCTTGTGAATCGACGCCCCCAGGGCACAGTTGACACCTTGTGGATAAACTAATTACTGCAACAACGACAACAAAAAAAAATGTGCGACCTGTGAGTACAAGTACGCGCGGATACAAAAATCTGGTGGTGTGTGTACTCTTCTGATGACGTTATTCACGTCACGTGCACTGTGCGCTGACCCTTGCATACGCGTAAAAAGTAAAATATACTTTGGGCTAAAGTCTGAGACCACACTGAAAATCTGGGATCCAAAATGTGATTAAAAAAAGAAAACAAACCAATTTTAGGATTAAAAAAAAAATACAATATAAAGAAACAGTAAGATGTACAAAGAAGAATGACCAATAAATAGTTAATTAAATAAGCAAATTTGTGAAACTGTAATGGTTATGTTTCAAGGTGTTTTAGGGTAAGTTTACACGTTAACAATGTACTAACTAAATGTACGTTAACTTTTCTTTGTACAAATGACAACGTTATCAAAAAGATAACCGTTCCCATGGATCCGCAAAAAATGACTAAAAACATTGTATTATGCATGCCAGGCAAATAGTTAGCAATGTCACTTTGTAAAGAAAGACTACACGCCTGCACACATACACATTCTTTTACCCCTCATTTACACTGCACGCGTCCGCGTTATGGCTGCGAGATGGCTACCGGAGCTGATCCACGGCCACTCTAGTCAATGCTTGTGTTTCCACCAGCTACTTCGATAAAGATAGGCAGCAAGTCTATTTTTGACGGATGCCGCGTCCAAGCCGCACAGTTTAAACACAAAATAAAGTAAAAATAAACACCTTGTGAAGACTCCTGCTCATATTTCACGTCACTAGGAGGCCAGAAATTGATGACAAGAGATTTGAAGTTGAAAAACTTTTAAAAAAATGTTGTCCTCGTCTGTAGGCTACAGCAAAATAAAGCATGGCATAGCAATAAACACAATTAAACTGGACAAAATATAACCATTTAGCCTTTCCACTAATACCATTGCCTTGCATTCTACCATATCTTCTCCCTCTACTCCGGCCTCTTCTCGTCTTCCTATATCCTCAGCTCTTCTTGCTTCTCCTACATCCTCAACTCTTCTTGCTCCATCTCCTCTTTCTATACCATCTTTTCCTTTCCCCTCATCTCTTTCTACCTCTTCCACTGTTCCTCTCCCTCTCAGATTACCCTTCCTCTATCCTCTCCAAAACCTCTCACTCAATCTCTTCCTTTTCCCATTCTTCTTCTGTTTTTGTTGTTTTTCTTTCCCCTTTTATAGTTTTTGTAATTGAGATAGCTGTGTAAACAATTAGGAAATTTGCATTTCCAAAGTTGTGTGTATTACTAACTCAGTAGATATTTATTTGGGGCTAATTGAGAACATTCCAATTACAACTGAGATTTTAACAAATAATGGAGTTTTGTTTGTTGTGTTTGGAAAAATGGTGCACAAATGATTGTGATTTTTGTAAAACAAACAAAAAAAGAGCTGCAATTGTTTTTGCCTGATATATAAAAGATTTGGTTAGCTGTATGAACTACTGTGAAAACATTTGGGAATTTTGTGCACAGTGTTTTGAGAAAATGATGCATGTGATTTAAAATTTGCATGAAATGAAGGAAAATTTCCAACATGTTTAGGACAATTACAAAGTGTTCAAATTACTGTGTTAACTGTATTAAGAACAGTGACCTGAGTTTGGAGAAACGTGTAAACTGTAATAGTCTACATTTCATTTTTTTGACAGAAACTTTCCTTAATAAGCCTTTATCTGACTGAGTTGTCTTGTGCTGTAAATTACTCAAATCTTAAGATAGTTCGATAATCTCCATTCAGTTTTCATACAATATTAGTTGTTTTTATGCCTTTTGCATAACATTGCACCATTTCATGTTTTTCATCTTCAGAAAGATCTTTCTTCCCATATTGCATGAGAACTGTGACTTGCTTAATAATGTGGGTGTAACGAAGCGGGAGTCAGGCAGGGATCCATATGCAGTGCTTTATTAAAGTAAGCGTGGTCGTACAGGCAGGGTCAAACAGGAACAAACAGGAACAGCAAGGGACAGGCAGAATCGTGGTCAGGATACAACAAACAGTCCAAAGGTAGGCGGCAGAGAATCGTAGACGGGTAACAGACAGGATCGGTAACAGACAGGCAGACAGGATATGAGAACGCATTACTGAACGCACTCACCACCTTTTTGCAAAGTCTTGTTAGTGTGTGAGTCTTAAATAGTCCAGATAATGAGCATCAGCTGTATGTGGCAATTGATGATTGGTGTGGAGTGTGCATGTGGCATTAGTGGAATTGCATTGGCATGGTTCAAATCATACTTATCTGACCGTTATCAGTTTGTAGTAGTAAACGATGAGATGTCATATCAATCACAAGTTAAATATGGAGTACCGCAAGGCTCAGTACTAGGACCGTTGCTTTTCACTCTGTACATGCTACCCTTGGGAGATATCATTAGGAAGCATGGCGTTAGTTTTCATTGTTACGCTGATGATACTCAGCTCTATATCTCTTCGCGCCCTGACAAAACTTTCCAATTCGCTAAATTAACAGAATGTATAGCTGATATAAAAAACTGGATGACCAGTAATTTCCTACTACTAAATTCAGAAAAAACAGAGATTCTAATTTTTGGACCGAAAACTTCTTCACGCAATAACCTAGAATACTGTCTAACACTTGATGGCTGCTCTGTTAAGTCTTCGTCGTCAGTTAGGAACCTGGGTGTGCTCTTTGATACCAATCTTTCATTTGAAGGCCATGTTACTAGCATCTGTAAAACCGCATTCTTCCATCTTAAAAATATATCTAAACTACGACATATGCTCTCAATGAAAAATGCAGAACAGTTAGTTCATGCGTTCATGACCTCAAGGCTAGATTACTGTAACGCTCTACTGGGTGGTTGTTCCTCCCGCTTGATAAATAAACTACAGCTCGTACAAAATGCAGCAGCTAGAGTTCTTACTAGAACTAGGAAGTATGACCATATTAGCCCAGTTCTGTCATCACTGCATTGGCTTCCTGTTAAACATCGTATAGATTTTAAAATCTTGCTAATTACTTACAAAGCACTAAATGGTTTAGCTCCCCAGTACCTAAGCGAGCTCTTAATGCATTATAGTCCTTCACGTTTATTGCGATCTCAGAATTCAGGCCAGCTGATAATACCTAGAATATCAAAATCAACCGCAGGCGGTAGATCCTTCTCCTATTTGGCACCTAAACTCTGGAACAATCTTCCTAGCATTGTTCGGGATGCAGACACACTCTGTCAGTTTAAATCTAGACTAAAAACGTATCTCTTTAACCTGGCATACACATAACACATTATCAATTTATATTTTCAAATCCGTTAAAGGATTATTAGGCTGCATAAAATAGGTCAGCCGGAACCGGGAACACTTTCTATAACACCAGATGTACTCGTTACATCAGAAAAAGAATGGCATCTACGCTAATATTAGTCTTTCTGTTTATCCCGAGGTTTACCGTAGTCAACCGGATCCGGGCCGTATCCAGCTGAGACCAAGGACCGGAGCCATGACACGACCACAACGCAGCCCTGAAGTATCAGCAGAGATCGAGTCGACTAGATCATCCATTGTGAAGGCCTCATCGACACGACAGCCAGTAGCACAGTTCCTCAACAAACCGTCCATACCGGCGTGATGAATACGATCCTCAACTGGACATGACCACAACGCAGCCCTGAAGTATCAGCAGAGATCGAGTCAACTAGATCATCCATCGTGAAGGCCTCATCGACACGACAGCCAGTAGCACAGTTCCTCAACAAACCGTCCATACCGGCGTGATGAATACGATCCTCAACTGGATATGACCACAACGCAGCCCTGAAGTATCAGCAGAGATCGAGTCAACTAGATCATCCATCGTGAAGGCCTCATCGACACGACAGCCAGTAGCACAGTTCCTCAACAAACCGTCCATACCGGCGTGATGAATACGATCCTCAACTGGATGGAACTGAAATAAACACTTTGATTGGTGCGATCCTATCAGACTTATGATAGCAACCTGATTCGTAACAAAGCACTGTTCGCCAGAGGAGAACTGGCCCCCTGACTAAGCCTGGTTTCTCCCAAGGTTTTTTTTTCCATTTTAACACCTATTTGCCACTTGTTTGCCACCTGTTTGCCACCTGATGTCACCTGATGGAGTTTGGGTTCCTTGCCGCTGTCGCCTTTGGCTTGCTTAGTTGGGGACACTGGACATTTGACTTGACATTTGATATTCAACAGTATTCTTGACATTTAATCAACAGTGCTTCGGATCTGCCTGCATTGACACTATTCTTTAAGAGCTGCTGTGCAGCCAAAATTATGTACCAGTTATCAATGTAAAGCTGCTTTGACACAATCTGCATTGTAAAAAGCGCTATATAAATAAAGGTGACTTGACTTGACTTGACTTGACTCTAGAGGCCTCTCTCGTAGTGTATAATGACAGTGCACTCTTCTCAGTCGCTCCAGAAACGGACGAAACCCGGAAAATGAAATCAACCGCGGTTGTGCAAGCACTTGTTTGCACATGCTTGCTTGCAGTCGATGTTCTTCCGACTTTATTTTGTAGTAAATAACGAAAATGCTTTGGAGAAATGTATTAGAGTAAAAGTATACATTTTATTTGGGAATTGTAGTGGAGTACAAGTAAAAGTGGACAGAAATATAAAAACTCAAGTAAATTAGGCTACAGGTTCTTCCAAAAAAGTATTATTACTTCGTTACATTACACCACTGCCCACTGTCACGATTCCTGTCAGTTCCTGGACTACACTTCCCATAATCCTCCCTGCCTGTCACATGCACACTCCACACCAATCATCAATTGCCACATTCAGCTGAAGCTCATTATCTGGACTATTTAAGACTCACACACTCACCACCTCATTGCGAAGTCTTGTTAACCTGTGTTGCATTACTGAGCGTTCTTATATCCTGTCTGCCTGTCTGTTAACGATCCTGTCTGTTACCCGTCTACGATTCTCTGCCGCCTACCTTTGGACTGTGTATTGTATCCTGACCTGTGAATGATATCTGCCTGTCCTGACCATTGCCTGTATCCTGACCACGATTCTGCCTGTCCCTTGCTGTTCCTGTTTGTTCCTGTTTGACCCTGCCTGTACGACCATGCTTACTTTAATAAAGCACTACATATGGATCCCTGCCTGAGTCCCGCTTCATTACAGAAGACTTCGCCATCACAACGATCCAGCAGCTTTTCTGGTGAACATTGGTCTGGTAGGAACATTGCATTATTGTTATTAGGGCTCAAGCAGGGTTCACGATCGCTGGAGGAATATGTTGCGGAATATTTGGACATTGCACATTATTCAGACTTGCCAGACTGTGCGCTGATAGACTTTTTCTGTGAAGGCACTAATCAGCCACTCAAATCACAACTCATTCGTGAGGGACCCGTTCACTTCGCTGAATCACGTAATGGCCGCCGCGCCAAAGGACATTCACAAGATGGCGGCTACCATCATAACAACACCAAGTCAAGTCAGCACTGATTATCCTGAACCAAGTCAAGTCACTGTTGAGCTCCGTGAGCCAAGTCACGTCTCAGCTGATCGCCCAGAGTCACGTCACGTCTCCGCTGATTGCCCAGAGACACGTCACGTCTCCGCTGATTGCCCAGAGTCACGTCACGTCTCCGCTGATTGCCCAGAGTCACGTCACGTCTCCGCTGATCGCCCAGAGTCACGCCACGTCTCCGCTGATCGCCCAGAGTCCCGTCACGTCTCGTGACCTGTCCGAGAGCGGAGGGGTTTGTTGTCCAGTGTGGATGATCCACTGTTGTCTTCAGTACGAGCAGCTGGTATTCTGAAAACCCCACCGGCCGCTTCGCACTCAAGCCTGCCGGTCGCAACGCACCCTAGTTCGCCGGTCGCAACGCACTCTAGTTCGCCGGTCGCAACGCACTCAAGTTCGCCGGTCGCAGCGCACTCAAGTTCGCCGGTCGCAGCGCACTCAAGTACGCCGTTTGCTATGCACGAGATGGCCGTTTCGCCGGTGTCCACGGACAAGATGGCGGCTCTGCCGGTGTCTACGGACAAGATGGCCGCTCCGCCGGTGTCTACGGACAGGATGGCCGTGTCGCCGGTGTCTACGGACAAGATGGCAGCTTCGCCTGTGTCTACGGACAAGATGGCTGTTCCGCCAGTGTCTACGGACAAGATGGCTGCTCCAGTCTTCGCCGAGCCCGCTCCAGTCTTCGCCCAGCTCCTTACTCTGCCGGCGCCACCTCAGCTCCTTGCCCTGCCGGCGCCACCCGAGCTCCTTGCCCATGAACCCGCCACGATCTCCGTTGAATTCCCCAATAACTTTTTTGGGGGGGGCCATATTCCTGAGGGNGAGGGTGGGGAGCTTGTGGGTGGGGACCTTGCACAACCACGGCCATCAACGGCCTCCAAACTGTTATGGCCGCCCATGGACTATAACTCACTATGGCCATTAATGGACTCTGACCCACCGTGGTCATCTACGGACTCTGTCTCGCCACGGCTGCCCGAGCCACCTGACCTGCCGTGGCTGCCCGAGCCACCTGACCTGCCATGGCTTCCCGAGCCATCTGACCTGCCTTGGCTTCCCGACACTCCTGACCTGCCATGGCTGCACGACTCTCCTGATCCGCCTTGGTGTCCCAAGGCTCCCGAGCTGCTATGGTTGCCCACGGCCTCTGACCCGCCGTGGCTGCCAGACAATCCTGGCCCACCGTGGCTGGGCGACACTCCTGACCTGCCATGGCTACCCGTGGCACCTGACCCGCCGTGGCTGCCCGTGGCACCTGACCCACCGTGGCTGCCCGAGCTCCTGGACCAGCATTGGAGACCCCGTTCCCGTCTGCCAACAGGTCTCCAATGCACCCACCCCACCTCCCTATCCATGCCATTTACGTTGCGAGGACGCGCCTTCCGGAAGGGAGGCGTTATGTCACGATTCCTGTCAGTTCCTGGACTACACTTCCCATAATCCTCCCTGCCTGTCACATGTCAAGTCAAGTCAAGTCACCTTTATTTATATAGCGCTTTTTACAATGCAGATTGTGTCAAAGCAGCTTTACATTGATAACTGGTACATAATTTTGGCTGCACAGCAGCTCTTAAAGAATAGTGTCAATGCAGGCAGATCAGAAGTCAAATTTATTTATATAGCGCTTTTTACAATTGGTAATTGTTTCAAAGCAGCTTTACATATTAGAAGCACAGAAAAAAGATAAGTGGTTAAAAATAAGCTGTACAAGCAAGCGTGGTAATATGTAACATATACAAGATGGTGCTACATTAAGCCAATGTCGGCTGACTCCCAGGGGTGGAAAAAACCCCCTAGGAGAAAAACCCA
>RJVU01072345.1:448118-459537 GCA_003731715.1 Anabarilius grahami
GTCGATGAGGCCTTCACAATGGATGATCTAGTCGACTCGATCTCTGCTGATACTTCAGGGCTGCGTTGTGGTCGTGTCATGGCTCCGGTCCTTGGTCTTAGCTGAATACGGCCCGGATCCGGTTGACTACGGTAAACCTCGGGATAAACAGAAAGACTAATATTAGCGTAGATGCCATTCTTTTTCAGATGTAATGAGTACATCTGGTGTTATAGAAAGTGTTCCTGGTTCCGGCTGACCTATGCAGCCTAATAATCCCTTAACGGATTTGAAAATATAAATTGATAATGTGTTATGTGTATGCCAGGTTAAAGAGATACGTTTTTAGTCTAGATTTAAACTGACAGAGTGTGTCTGCATCCCGAACAATGCTAGGAAGATTGTTCCAGAGTTTAGGTGCCAAATAGGAGAAGGATCTACCGCCTGCGGTTGATTTTGATATTCTAGGTATTATCAGCTGGCCTGAATTCTGAGATCGCAATAAACGTGAAGGACTATAATGCATTAAGAGCTCGCTTAGGTACTGGGGAGCTAAACCATTTAGTGCTTTGTAAGTAATTAGCAAGAGTTTAAAATCTATACGATGTTTAACAGGAAGCCAATGCATTGATGACAGAACTGGGCTAATATGGTCATACTTCCTAGTTCTAGTAAGAACTCTAGCTGCTGCATTTTGTACGAGCTGTAGTTTATTTATCAAGCGGGAGGAACAACCACCCAGTAGAGCATTACAGTAATCTAGCCTTGAGGTCATGAACGCATGAACTAGCTGTTCTGCATTTTTCATTGAGAGCATATGTCGTAGTTTAGATATATTTTTAAGATGGAAGAATGCGGTTTTACAGATGCTAGTAACATGGCCTTCAAATGAAAGATTGGTATCAAAGAGCACACCCAGGTTCCTAGCTGACGACGAAGACTTAACAGAGCAGCCATCAAGTGTTAGACAGTATTCTAGGTTATTGCGTGAAGACGTTTTCGGTCCAAAAATTAGAATCTCTGTTTTTTCTGAATTTAGTAGTAGGAAATTACTGGTCATCCAGTTTTTTATATCAGCTATACATTCTGTTAATTAAGCGAATTGGTAAGTTTCGTCAGGGCGCGAAGAGATATAGAGCTGAGTATCATCAACTTAACAATGAAAACTAACGCCATGCTTCCTAATGATATCTCCCAAGGGTAGCATGTACAGAGTGAAAAGCAACGGTCCTAGTACTGAGCCTTGCGGTACTCCATATTTAACTTGTGATTGATATGACATCTCATCGTTTACTACTACAAACTGATAACGGTCAGATAAGTATGATTTGAACCATGCCAATGCAATTCCACTAATGCCAACATAGTTTTCGAGTCTATTTAGAAGAATATTGTGATCAATAGTGTCAAATGCAGCACTAAGATCCAGTAACACTAATAGAGAGATACAACCACGATCTGATGATAAGAGCAAATCATTAGTAACTCTAATGAGAGCAGTCTCAGTACTATGGTACGGTCTAAATCCTGACTGGAAATCCTCACAGATACTATTTCTTTCTAAAAAGGAACATAGTTGTGATGAAACTGCCTTTTCTAGTATTTTTGACAGAAAAGTGAGATTTGAAATCGGCCTGTAATTGACTAATTCTCTAGGATCAAGTTGTGGTTTTTTAATAAGAGGTTTAATAACAGCCAGCTTAAAAGTTTTTGGTACGTATCCTAGTGATAAAGATGAATTAACAATATTAAGAAGAGGATCTATGACCTCTGGAAGCATCTCTTTCAATAGCTTAGTCGGTATAGGGTCTAACATACATGTGGATGATTTTGATGATTTAACAAGTTTAGACAATTCTTCCTCTCCTAAAGCAGTAAATGAATTGAATTTTTCTTCAGGGACACTACAATGCACTGTCTGACACAATACTGTAGTAGACGGTTGCATGGTTATAATTTTTTCTCTAATATTATCAATCTTGCAAGTAAAGAAGTTCATAAAGTCATTACTGCTGTGCTCTTTGGAAACATCAGAAGTTGAAGCTTTATTTCTTGTTAATTTAGCCACTGTATCAAATAAATACCTAGGGTTGTGTTTATTTTCTTCTAAAAGTTTTGAAAAATAGGCAGATCTAGCAGTTTTTAAGGCCTTTCTGTACTCAATCATTCTCTCTCTCCACGAAATGCGAAATACTTCTAGTTTTGTTTTCTTCCAGCTGCGCTCCATTTTTCTAGCTGCTGTTTTTAGGGCCCGAGTGTGCTCATTGTACCATGGCGTTGGATTAATTTCCTTAATCTTTTTTAAACGCAAAGGAGCAACTGAGTCTAATGTGCTGGAAAAGACAGAGGCAATAGTTTCTGTTGCAACATCGAGGTCTTCTAAGCTGTCTGGTATGCTAAGGCGATGAAACTGATCAGGAAGATTATTTATAAAGCGATCTTTAGTGGTAGAAGTGATGGTTCTACCATATTTATGGCAGGGAGGCAGTTTAGCCGCTTTAACTAAATGTAGTATACACGAGACTAGATAATGATCTGAGATGTCGTCACTCTGCTGCAGAATTTCAACGGCATCAATATCGATTCCATGTGACAATATTAGATCTAAAGTATGATTACGACAATGAGTGGGTCCTGACACGTGTTGTCTAACACCAATAGAGTTTAGAATGTCTGTAAATGCCAATCCCAATGAGTCTTTTTTATTATCTACATGGATATTAAAATCACCAACAACAAGGACTTTATCTGCAGCTAGTACTAATTCTGATAGAAAATCGGCAATTTCTTTGATAAAGTCTGTATGGTGTCCTGGTGGCCTGTATACAGTAGCCAGCACAAATGTCAACTTACATAATGTTACGTAAAGCACCATCACTTCGAAGGAATTATATTTGAAAGACTTCTGGCTGATACTGTAAATATTACTATAAATTACAGCAACACCTCCCCCTTTGCCTTTCTGTCGAGGATTGTGTCGATAATCATAACCTTGAGGGCTAGACTCATTTAAAGTAATGTAATCGTCCGGTTTTAGCCAGGTTTCTGTCAAACACAGCACATCTAGATTATTGTCTGTGATAATATCGTTCACAATAAGTGCTTTTGAAGAAAGTGATCTAATATTTAACAACCCAAGCTTTATCATTTGTTTATCATTATTATCTCTATTTTTTATTTGTTGAACATCAATTAAATTTTTACCATTAAATGGGTTTGGAAGTTTTTTGTTTTTACTAATTCGGGGTACAGACACAGTCTCTATGTGATAATATCTAGGTGCGAGAGTTTCTATGTGTTGGGAATTATCTGACTTCTGTAACGTGAGGCAGCTAGCAGACGGTCGGTTTAGCCAGTCTGTCTGCTTCCTGTCCTGGGCCCCAGTTTGTCATGTTTTAGTTCTAAGACTATGTGCCATATTACTAGAGAGAAGAGCAGCACCATCCCGAGAGGGATGAATACCATCTCTTTTCAACAGGTCAGGTCTGCCCCAAAAACTTTTCCAATTGTCTATGAAACCTATATTATTCTGCGGACACCACTTAGACAGCCAGCCATTGAGTGATGATAATCTGCTAACTATCTCATCACTCCTACGAACAGGAAGGGGACCAGAGCAAATTACTTCTCCTGACATTGTACTTGCGAGTTCACACACCTCTTTAATGTTAATTTTAGTGATCTCCGACTGGCGAAGTCGAACATCATTTGTGCCGACGTGAATAATAATTTTAGAGTATTTACGATTAGCATTAGCCAGCACTTTTAAATTTGCTTTGATGTCAGGTGCTCTGGCTCCCGGCAAACATGTGACTATGGTGGCTGGTGTCTCTATTTTCACGTTCCGTGTAATAGAATCGCCAATAACTATGGCACTTTTAACAGGATTCTCAGTGGGTGCGTCACTGAGTGGGGAGAACCTGTTTGATATTCTTACTGGAACGGAAGAGTGGTGTTTTCCGCGGCTAGGCCGCCTCACCGTTACCCAAGTGCCCTGCTGCGCGGGCTCTACAGCCGGAACCGAACAATGTACAGAGTTCACTAAGCTAGTCGCATCCAAAACAGTATCTGAAGCCCCTGCATTCTTACTATCCTCGATTAAAGTTTGGATGCGTGTCTGTAATTCTGAGATTCTCTCTGTCAGCCTGACTATTTCCCTACATTTGACAAACTGAACACGAGATAACACTGGGAAAGGATGACATGACTCACCGTGTTTGTAGACTGATCCGAGTTACCACAGCTGTTTGATGAACGCGTTGAAAAAGGAGCGCGCGAGACTGATGACAAGTTAACAAGCTAGCGAGATGCAAACGCGTTGTAACAGCGATTTAGATTCAAAGATTACAAGCTACCGACGTCAGATTAATGTGGTAGGCAATAATAATAATATAAGCAACAATGAATAAAAGTAAGAGATTCAATAAAAGTAAGAGAAAACAAAGCTATACAAAGATGCAAAACACCAGCAGCGAGGCAGAGGCAGACAGGAGCAATCGATCCCGAAATAAAAACGAAAGAGGCGAAATAAAAACCATTACTGATGCCTCTTAGAGTTTGTTTTGACACGTGAAGTGAGGCTGTGCTGCACAGAGCAGGACACTTCAAAAACGGATTTCAAATATAGACAACAAAGCGGTATGTTATTACAGTACACTATAGTACATGTTTTAATATCACTATAAAGTAATTAGTTTGTTGACTTAAGATGCTGCACTAGTGGAGAACAGCCATTCTGGTAAAATATCTATACTTTTACAAGTATGGCTTTCAAGTACTTTATCTACCACTGAATGTGGAACAACCTCTTTAAGTTTCCATTTACCAAATTAGGCCTGGCAATCTATTTAACAAACCAGTTGATACTAGTTATCTAAAAAGATATGGAGCAATAAAACAAACAAACAAACACTTTCTTTGAAAAACTAAAACCTGAATGTTTATTGTACTGAAAATCCTTTTGATGTGTCACTTGCATAATAATTTGGAACACATTGTATTTGACAAAACATGTTTGACTAAAACTGTAAGAACATCAAAGTTGTGTTCCAAATTTTAGTTTGATACCTCAAAAAATTCATTTTCAGTAAGTCTTTTCCACTTGATGACATCGAGGCTTCATATAGGTGCTTCCTTGGTGACCATATAAGGAAGCACCCATTTTAGGGCTGCACAATTAATCGCACAGTTAGAAAAATAACATTGAAATGGCGCTTAAATGATTTGGCTTAGTGCGATTATGAAATCGCAGAGCTGCAATTTTTTTTTTTGCGCGGCTTGTCAATGAAGTATGGCTCCAAATGCTAATCCATCTAAAAGCACAACTCATTGTTTATAATGTGCATTTGAAAAGCAACAGGAATCAAACATCTTTCCAGACATGAAAAGCATTTATTAACATCTTGTCTAACAAAAGACAACATTTAATAGCATGTTTTTACTCCAAACTCACTTCATAACGACAGTTGAGCATCCTTCTGTGAGATGATGTGGCTTCTTACACAGAATAAGGCAGTTGTGTGTTTATTAGTCATGTTTAATCAATAAAGGCGTTTCAATCTTCTGTTTATTCAGCTACAGCGATAGTATGATAGGGATTTCCTGGAATGGCACGTTATCTATTTCAGCGGCAGGAAATATTTGCAGCTTCTGCGCTTTCAGATGGAGAAGCATTTACTACTGATCACAGAGCCGTACAGCTCTGACTAACTGCGCATAAAATAATTGCAGCCTTTGCCAAATTGTGTGCGGTTTAATTGAGATTAAATTGAGATTAATCATCCAGCCCAATTTCCATATATGGTTTGACTTTTATGGTAATGGTCATGGCCTCTGGTTAAAAATAGTTTTACATTAATTCAGTGTGTTCATATCTATGGGGATTAAATAATGTATTCTAAAAAGAGCAAAGTGGGTACGACCTCTAGAATATTAGTCAATTGCCTCTGTCTAATGACCAAGACTGACGAGTTTGTGATTATGAGATTGTATACCCGACTCATTATAGGAAGTGTTATAGGAATCCGGATGAACGGGTGTAATTTTAATAAGGAGAAATTTCAATTAAATATATGACAGATCAAGATGGCGCCGGTGGAGCGGCAGCCTGTTGCACGCTGCATAGTATGTTTGTTTTAAAGTGTTTGTGGAGTGTTTCTATTAGTTTTTTATCCGTTTTTATTGTTAGTCAGTGTGAAGCAGTAGTTTTATTTTCAGTTTCAGACCGTACCTGTAACATATACAAAAAAATGAAGTGGATAAGACCGCTAACTATTGTCTACTGCTACAAGACAGTATTCCAGGAGACGCCGTGGGACGAGACCAGGAATTAAAAGAAATAAGCAGAAGAGGAGAAGGGCATGGAGAGGATCGTTTAAACCTACCCTTCCATTCATTATCATCAATAGTACAGGCATGTCAAAGTCAACAACTTCTCTGTGGTAAAATCACTGAACTGGAAAAGTATTTGAAAGGATAAACACATTTTCTGCAAATGGAAATGATTCTTTTATACCTGAATGGTTGTGAACTCACCATCCACGTTGTAGACTTTGAGGCCTGCCAGGTGTCTGGTGGCGCGGGACTTGGAAGCTGTTAGCATTGCAGGGTTATGGACAGTGAAGTCTTTGTAGTAGTTCTCTAATATAACCACAGCTGCCTTCTGGATGCTACACATGAAAAAGACCAGAAGATGAGTGATCATTATTTACCTTTTTATCACTGTAAAGCTGCTTTAAAGGTCCCATGACATGCTACTTTTTGGATGCTTTTATATAGGCCTAAGTGGTCCCTAGTACTGTATCTGAAGTCTCTTTCCCGAAATTCACCCTTGGTGCAGAATTTCAGCCACTACGAGCCAGTCCCACAATGAGCTTTCCTCAGGACGTGCCGTTCCTGGGTCTTTAGCTTTAAATGCTAATGAGGAGGAAAGAGGCGGGGCAAGGTGGAGGGTGGGTGTGTGGCCTTAACCAGCTTGCGGCCACTGTACCATGTGCTAATGTTGACAGTGGATGTATCGCAATGGCTCGTAGACACGCAGTCGTTCAAGCGTTTCAGTTTGACCCAGAATCTGATCCAGATGGAGAAGCAAATCAGCGGCTACAGCAGGACGTCTCCGAACGGTTAGTTTAAAACATTGTGTCTGGATATGGTACTTTAGTTGGTTTATGTATGCTGTTACAGTTATTATCATGTAGCTAATGCTAGCCTACATTGTTGGCTTTTCATGTTGCTCTGATTTGCTATCGTATATATATTATATATATAATTATCAGCAATAGACACTAACCAGCGCCACTAAATTAGTCCTCTGCCATTATTACAAATACCTTGTTGAAAATGTGCTACCATGCCAACATCATTTATTTGTTTTAAGATTTATGAAATATAAAATATGTAAAGTTTTTACAATCTTTCTTATTACAATTACATCAAGCTCTGCAATCTGGAAATGTGGATATCGAGTGTGCCATAACACCAACAGTAGAACGGTTATCCAAACAACAAAGAAATGTACAACACTCGCGTTACAGTGTGTGTATTCACACACATGATGCTATCTACCTTTACATTAGCGACAGTAACTGGGCTGTATTGGCCCACGTTGAGGAAACAGTCATTGGTGAAATGTGTGGCGCAGACATACAAAACTTTGGGAAGTTGTATTGGAGCATTACCAGAGAAAATAAAATTAACCCACTGTTACTTCATAGGCTCGGATGAAGGAACTAAAAAATACTTCGGTGTTCATTTGTACATCCAGACACTGAGCAACTGGCATGCTTCGCTCGTTTACAAGCCATGATGTCTCTCGAGGAAAAAAAAAAATATTGCGCTCGCCTCGCATGGTAGTAACTCATTTTCTCATGGGCGGGCAAAGCAGAGAAAGGGGAGGTAACCTTTCCCCGTATGACGACATATAGGGAAGATTCCAGATTGGGTCATCTGAGCTTTCATTTTCTCAAAGGCGAAGCAAAATACCCAGGGCTTGGTTTACACCCACCGCCTTTTCTAGCCACTGGGGGACCATATGCAGGCTAGGGGAACTCATATTAATGTTAAAAAATCTCATAAAGTGAAATTTTCATGCCATGGGACCTTTAAAACAATCTGTATTGTATAAAGCACTACATAAATAAAGGTGACTTGAATTGACTATATAATGTAACGACTGAACCGATCAAACACAAATTGTTGCAGTTAATCTTCACAACCCTCACCCATGCAAAGTGATGTCTGGTTTCCCCACTGAGAATTAATCACCCCTTTGCTCTCCTCATACACTTCAAAGACACTTGAGGGATAGTGCCTGCTTAGAAAAGTACAGGCTACAAGAAACCCATGCAGTCCCATAGATATGGAATTCCACTAATTCATTGACGAATCTGCTTAATGAATGAACATGCATTTCCCCAGTACATTTTGTGTATTATTACTTCCTGTATATTGTCTTTTTATAAGGTATATTGTTATACATGCCTAATGATAGAACTAATATTTAATGTAGCACCATCTATGCAGTGTCTCCTATCGAAATAATCCTCATTTAATGACTCACACTTTGGTGGACATCACCTTCTAATAGAATGCATTGTATGCTTGTTATATTAATCTAATTATATTAATATAATTATAAGCACACAAACTACCAGATCTCTGTGTTCATGCAAATGAGTCAGCTTCCAAACATTTCCCACTTGGAAATTGCACCTTTCTCATTGGTTAAGCCAAAACTCAAGGGGTGTATCCTCTGTGGAACTTAAAAGCCAACACAAAATTCCCTTCAGCTCTTGCTGCTTCTCGTGATTGCTGTTCTTGTGAGACCTCACCCGGCAGCTGCGCCGGCAGCTCAACACACCAAGCCATGTGTACCTTCCTCGACCATAACAGAGTCAAACTAACACTGCAAGTCCATAATAGTTTCCTTATTCAAAGCAGAAATCAAAGAAATCAATTGCAACTTCAGCACCATCGGACCGAACCATTGAGACTTTCTCCTGAGACTGTATATCTGGATGTTCTTTAACGGCTAAGGCAAATTCAAGTATCTATACTAAATTGATGTTTAGTTAGTTACAGTTGTGAATCCCTTTGTTAACAAAGGAGCTTTGTAGTGAGAAACTAATGATTCTTTCAAATGGTTAAATGACTCTTTTCCATAGCTTCATTCCCTGTTTATGTTCTGTTTTCATTTACTTTCACTTTCCATTTTATCCATGTATGCATGATTGTGTGTATGTGTTGGTTTAGATTAGTTAAGTGTTCATGATTTAGTAAAATGAAATTGTGTACATTCTTGCAAGTTAATTCTGGTCTGCTTATAAATCAATGTCAATTTAAGGATTGTGATCACAGCTACATGCTTAGAAAGTTATTTTCCTATTATAACTGTCAAGTTATTATGCCTTCTCTTGAAGAACACATAAACGATATATTATTAAATTGTATATAAATCAGTTTATTTACGAGTTTCATGTTCGTTTTTTCCGTTTTATTTGTTGCACCTGTTTCTGAATATTGCTTTATGTACACTAAAATATTACACTATTCAGAAACTGTTAGTTATTTTTCTAAATTTTAGTTTTTCTGTTGATTAAAATAAAATAATGCTTGATAATATTGTTTTTAACTATGAGAGAAATCATTGCCTACCACTGCAGTTAAATTTTTACCCTCTGCAGAACAAAGTGTTTAACCTGAAAGTTTAATCAAGACTTGCCCGACTGGTCAAATCTCCCCATTTCGTTTCTTTGCAAGATTAACATAAGGANATAAATCAATGTCAATTTAAGGATTGTGATCACAGCTACATGCTAAGAAAGTTATTTTCCTATTATAACTGTCAAGTTATTATGCCTTCTCTTGAAGAACTTTATTGTTTTTAACTATGAGAGAAATCATTGCCTACCACTGCAGTTAAATTTTTACCCTCTGCAGAACAAAGTGTTTAACCTGAAAGTTTAATCAAGACTTGCCCGACTGGTCAAATCTCCCCATTTCGTTTCTTTGCAAGATTAACATAAGGATGATTTATTTATTTTATTTTTTTAAAGTTTGCCGTTATTTGACTGCTGTTTTCTTTAACCATTTAAGACCTGAAGGCATTTTTTTCTGAGCAACATAAACAAAATTAAAGATTCATAACTCCAAAACTATAGCAAGGAGAGTCAAAAGGTAGGTATCATTTGATAGAACACTTTTTATTTTTTATTAGAAAATATAAATTACAATACATTTGGACATTGTCATTCTGAAAGAGAAACTGCTGATATTATACATTTTTCATATCTTTTTTGTTTGACATGCAATAACTCGGGAAGGAAATAAGATTGGAGAAAAAAATCTTTTTTGGTGAAGCTCTCCTACATGTGAGCTGCTTCTGGATCAAATTTTGTGGTGATGGCATAAAGTAATTAAAAGTTACAGCATTTGGAACCAAGGTTCCCTTTTTGTTACGCCCCCTAATAGGCATTTTTAAAATTGTTCCTCCATGAGGAATATCTCGTGATCAGTGCAATGGATTATGTTGATTTTGGGCTCATTTTAATCGTGAGAATCTGCTGTAAATTATGATCTGTGCATGTTTCATGAAGTTATGAGCAAAAATGCCACGTGAAATCTACATATTTGTTTTTAGTTAAATAAATTATGAAATGTTTTTTTTTCTATTTATCAAGAAATAACAGCACTACTTAGCAACTTAATCGCTACATGCATTGTAAAGTTCAGACTCTAAGCTTTCAAATTACACCAATTTTGTGATGATCAAGGCAGTAGTTTAAAAAAATTATTATTCATTTTTCTGCAGCTAGATAGCGCCCACGGGCGGTACACTCCGGTTTAGAGGTACTTCTCAGCACTAGTTAGGAGTTTCTCAAAATGGTTAGAAAAAGCTGAGTTTCTAAGCTTTAAAATGATACCTATTTTGTGTTATTCCACATTGGAATACAAGCATGGATAGTTCCGGTAACATTGGATACACACTGCATCCCGGAAAGATGAGAGATATGTTTTTAGCAAAGTGTGTTACATCATTCAGCGAGTAATTTCCTTGAGAATGTACTGTATGTTGAATGTCTTTATTGCTTGATTTTTGTTTATTTTGGTGCTATTACCCTTCACACGATCCTTGAACTACCAGTTGATGGATGATTGTATATGCCGCCATGAGACACCTGTACCACTGTTTTGTAATTGTAAAAAAAAAAATAAAAAAAAAAAAAAAAAAATGGACAGGGAATCAGTTAACCAAACCATACTGTAATATTTGGCAGGAATGGAAGAGATGGCAGGCATAGAGTGATTTAGAATCAACACAACGTCTCGGTTACATGTAACCCTCGTTCCCTGAAGAAGGGAATGGAGACATTACGTCAGAACATTCTGAGAAATGGGGTCTCGCCTGAGAACCCAATCACCTTCGAGTGATACAAAACATGAA
>RJVU01072345.1:460549-478102 GCA_003731715.1 Anabarilius grahami
TTTATTTATTTGTCACATGCACAATTATATAATATATAACCAGCAGTGAAATGAGAGCCATCAACCTGTCCATACATACATACATACAATATGACAAGGGGGTAGACAGAACAGGAAGACAGAAAATTTGGAAGAAATACAGCATAACAAGAGGAAGGGGAGGAGAAAAAAAAAAAACAGCCCAGACTATACTCCTGTGGGGAGTACAGTGTGGGAACAGGAAAAAAACACCTCAGCAACAAAAGCACATAATCAAAACAACATAATACACGACTTGCAACAGGGTAGGGGGAGTGGGGGAATGGAGATAATCCAGCACAGGCAAACAGCCATCCGGTCCCGCAGCTAAAAAGCGCAGATCAACAGACCCGTTTGCCAGACTGGCGGTACAAAGCGGCGAAGGCGAGGGATTAGGGGTTGGGTTGGTGAATGCATATCAATATATATGTCAGTATGTGCACGTGTATGTAAAAGTTCTTGTCTGTGTAGGCCTGTAGAGTCGCTACTCCTGGCATCAAATCTAGGTGCCTCAGTCCGCAGGATTATTAGAGCGATACACAGCAAGTTGCCATGGAGACAACCTTGATCAGGTCCCAGACATAGTCAACATTCAGCAGGTTGTCTGTGGGATTGGGGGAAGGAACACAAGAGCATCTCACTGCAGTGCTCTTCCGGGGGAGTTGTTGTTCCAACAGCGGCCTTGGCTGAGGCCAGTGCTGGTTGATGGGAGCCGAAAGCAGATAAGATTGGGATTGTTTGGTCTTGGGGCGAATAGCCGCATTCCAATTTGCACAGCTACTCTCTTAGTCCATTCTGGTCTCCGAATCGGTCAATTTACCTTTGCAAAGCCGTGAGCTTCTCCATGATGTTATCCATATTGCGGTTAATAGTCCCAGTCCCAGTGCTGACCGCTCTGCCCACTGCTTGTTCAATCATGACGGGCAGCCTAGTGAGGTTTTGAACAGCTGTTCCCGTTTTCCGATTATCTCGATAAACAAGGGCAAAGGCTAATCCAATCAGCAGAAGACCTGTTATCATGGTTCCGAATAGGTAGATATCTTCGATGTCCTCCATGGAAAGGGCCGCCAGACACACGACCCGCCACCTCTCCCACGCGTCCATCGTGTAGCCAGCTGCGAACGTTCCGGCAGGGCAGTCAAGTTCCCCCGAACCCAAGCTTCTCGTCGAGAAGATGGTATCAATTGCGATGAGAGACCAGTTGATCAAATCCATGATTTTTAGATGTTTGGAGAGCAGTGCAGAGAGAGTCTCTCAGAGTAAGACAATAGACGAGACGAGAGCAAAGCAGGGAAGGTAAGGGGGAGGAGAGGGAGAAAAAATGTGACCGCCTTCTATGAGAGCCAAACGAGAAGAGTATATATACAGGTCCTTCTCAAAAAATTAGCATATTGTGATAAAGTTCATTATTTTCCATAATGTAATGATAAAAATTTAACTTTCATATATTTTAGATTCATTGCACACCAACTGAAATATTTCAGGTCTTTTATTGTTTTAATACTGATGATTTTGGCATACAGCTCATGAAAACCCAAAATTCCAATCTCAAAAAATTAGCATATCATGAAAAGGTTCTCTAAACGAGCTATTAACCTAATCATCTGAATCAACTAATTAACTCTAAACACCTGCAAAAGATTCCTGAGGCTTTTAAAAACTCCCAGCCTGGTTCATTACTCAAAACCGCAATCATGGGTAAGACTGCCGACCTGACTGCTGTCCAGAAGGCCATCATTGACACCCTCAAGCGAGAGGGTAAGACACAGAAAGAAATTTCTGAACGAATAGGCTGTTCCCAGAGTGCTGTATCAAGGCACCTCAGTGGGAAGTCTGTGGGAAGGAAAAAGTGTGGCAAAAAACGCTGCACAACGAGAAGAGGTGACCGGACCCTGAGGAAGATTGTGGAGAAGGACCAATTCCAGACCTTGGGGGACCTGCGGAAGCAGTGGACTGAGTCTGGAGTAGAAACATCCAAAGCCATCGTGCACAGGCGTGTGCAGGAAATGGGCTACAGGTGCCGCATTCCCCAGGTCAAGCCACTTTTGAACCAGAAACAGCGGCAGAAGCGCCTGACCTGGGCTACAGAGAAGCAGCACTGGACTGTTGCTCAGTGGTCCAAAGTCATTCGGAAATCAAGGTGCCAGAGTCTGGAGGAAGACTGGGGAGAAGGAAATGCCAAAATGCCTGAAGTCCAGTGTCAAGTTCCCACAGTCAGTGATGGTCTGGGGTGCCATGTCAGCTGCTGGTGTTGGTCCACTGTGTTTTATCAAGGGCAGGGTCAATGCAGCTAGCTATCAGGAGATTTTGGAGCACTTCATGCTTCCATCTGCTGAAAAGCTTTATGGAGATGAAGATTTCGTTTTTCAGCACGACCTGGCACCTGCTCACAGTGCCAAAACCACTGGTAAATGGTTTACTGACCATGGTATTACTGTGCTCAATTGGCCTGCCAACTCTCCTGACCTGAACCCCATAGAGAATCTGTGGGATATTGTGAAGAGAAAGTTGAGAGACGCAAGACCCAACACTCTGGATGAGCTTAAGGCCGCTATCGAAGCATCCTGGGCCTCCATAACACCTCAGCAGTGCCACAGGCTGATTGCCTCCATGCCACGCCGCATTGAAGCAGTCATTTCTGCAAAAGGATTCCCGACCAAGTATTGAGTGCATAACTGAACATAATTATTTGAAGGTTGACTTTTTTTGTATTAAAAACACTTTTCTTTTATTGGTCGGATGAAATATGCTAATTTTTTGAGATAGGAATTTTGGGTTTTCATGAGCTGTATGCCAAAATCATCAGTATTAAAACAATAAAAGACCTGAAATATTTCAGTTGGTGTGCAATGAATCTAAAATATATGAAAGTTTAATTTTTATCATTACATTATGGAAAATAATGAACTTTATCACAATATGCTAATTTTTTGAGAAGGACCTGTATATATATATATATATATTATTTTATATACACTATGATTATAGAATCATTAAACTCTGTTTATGTAATAATTCTTTCTAAAATCTATTAATGCTTCACTTTCAAAAGAAGGCTTCCAGGCAGTTGTGTAGGAGCTAAACATGTAGAGACACCCCTGACCTATGGCCATTACTATAAACTATATCTCAGTTCATTTTCCAATATACTATGTAGCATCCAAGTAACAAGTTTATCTTGAAGATAAAAGAGCTTAGTTTTTTTTTTTTCAATGAAACTATCCGTTTAAAGAAATTTCACCCCGAAATGAAAATTCTGTCATCATTTACCCACCCTCAAGTTGTTCCAAACCTATGAGTTTCTTTCTTCTGTTGAACACAAAAGAAGATATTGTAAAGAATGCTGGTAACCAGACAGTTGATGGGCCCCATTGACTTTCATAGTAGGAAAAAAAATACTATAGATGTCAATGGCTACTGTCAACTGTCTGGTTACCAACATATTTTTTTTTAAATATCTTCTTTTGTGTTCAACAGAAGAAAGAAACTCATATAGATCTGGAACAACTTGAGGGTGAATAAATGACAGAATTTTCAGTTTGGGCTGAACTATCCCTTTAAAGCTGCATATCCACCTTATGTAGACCTTAATCTCTTTCAATTTCACAAAATAGCCATGTCAGTCACTTTCTCAATAAACACAAGATGTTTTTTTTGTGATTGTGTTTCAGTAAAAACAGGCTAAACTGAATGGAAATCAGTTACATTCCTCAAATTTAATACAGATTCAGAAATATGAATGATTACCTGATTAAGCAGTAATCAGGGAGCAGGAGTTAAGGTACAGGATAGCATCAAGTCCCAGGTTTGTACAAGAATAAAGTTCAAATTAAGCCTATACTATTTAAATACCAATGTAGTGGAATCAAAATTTTTTATCAGTTTTATTTTGATAAACATGACAATATAACATCGCGACTACATGAGAAGAGCTTTAACTGTTATAAAAATACAGATTTGTGATCATTCGTGGAATTGAAGGTGTGAGAATGAACACGAAACACACGTGATCATTGTCATGCGGTGAATCTGGCCAATCGTGAAACAGCTAGGTCATCATCAGAGTTTGTGCAGTCGCTCTTGAGATGCTGCACAGAATGAACCAGCCGGCTGCTCTTGAATCGTTCTCGCAATACTTTGATGCCATACGCCACAGTCACATGGCATCGGCGCTGTCTCAAGTCAGACAAAATTTCTAACCAGCATGCACTGCTTTAAGTCAGATGTGGATCAGTGCTGCATGAAGTCGAACAAGCCTGATCTTCAACCATGTTTTTAACAGACTTGCTAAAATCATAAAGACCCACCCTTAAACAAAGCCCCCAGTGGATTAGATCAAATAAAAAAAAAGTGGTTAAAAATGCCCATCACGGTGTGAAAATGCCCCACTGATTGGGAAACACCCACTAGTGTTCTGCAGAGATACATACCTGCATGATCTTGTGGTAATCAACTACAAATCACTGTTAGTTCAATGTCACTGTCTCCACCCATGTGTGCTGTCGACTTTCATCAAAATTTCAATGCTGATCCAACACACTTTAAACACTGAAGTGTTAATCTCAACCAAAACTCAGGACACGAACAAAGCATCGGACAAAGATCAGATCAGACCTGAAAATGGGTTAAAACCAAGCAGTGTCAGGCAAGCCATCTAACTACTCTCATCTCACTTTCTTTTCTTTCTTCACTTCACGAGTTCACACTTACAAATAAGTCAGATAAGTAAATGGTATGTGTATTTGGCGTGCTGTCTGAGGAGAAGGCTCCGAGCTTGGTATTTGGCCCCAACCCAGAGTACTCCCTCCGTATTCTGGTTAGGAAGATAACCAGGTGAGTGTGAGGAGACGGGGGTGGTGGAGGGATGCTTAAAATCTGTTGAGGAACATAGGTGAGTTGACTGCGTATTTATGATATCCTCCACTTATGCTGATTGGGTAGACAATGTTGATTACTGATTGCTGACATCTGACTGGAATGACATGATGATTGGATAGATCATTTGAAAGTGCTCCTCTCGAACTTTGCTAATAAAACATAATTTAGTTACTTTTCCTTTAGTTACTCTCCGTTGAGAGTCTTGTTTTCTAAGTGAAGTTTTTGCTGCAAAGCCGCAGTCCATGACTCTATAGTCTTTGCCCACCTCAAACTTTAACTTCAAACTGCAGAGACTCCACTTCCATTGTAACGGCCACCTAAATTATGTAAAATACTGTTCATGACATTAATGTTGATGTGCCTTTAAGATAACTTCTTCTATGGCGTACGTTGTAGTGTGCACGCTGTTCTCATGTGAGCGCGCACGCACAGACTTGAGAGAGAATGCTCGTGTGACGAGAGAGATGACTACTCTACTGCTGACTGATGTTGCAGTGTAATAATGTTACTTTTCCACTTTGATTCGTAGCGTTTATCAGAGTGCTTTCTTTTCCTGTTTATCCCCGCTCTTTTGCATGTATGTGAAGAGTGTGCTATATTGTGCGAACCATCTATAAAGACTGGTGGGACTACCAGTTAATTTGCCTCTGGTTTTTCTTCTCGCCTCCTGTTTTCTAGTTTTCATCTGGGCAGACTTCAAACCCTCTGGTAGACGTTACACCATTCATCCGCCAACACACCAGAACATGATTGGCTTCCCAAGAAATCATTTCAGACATGACAAGACCTCCATGAACCAGCGGACTTGGAAAACCCCTTACCAGCAAACCACGCTTTCAGAGATCCCCATTCAAAGACACAAACATCAAACGCATGTAATATATCAATATCAAAAGCAGCATGCCATAACTTCACAGTCTTAACATTGGATCATGCATACGAGAAGTTGAGAGTTCCACTGAAATAATGTTCAACAAAGACACTGTCCACGTTCGTGCTTTTACTGTATTTTAAATTAAATAAATGCAGCCTTGGTGAGCATATCTTTTAAAAACATTAAAAAGGCTCTCAATTGATGCAATATTCATATACTTTATTGTCAATAAATACCTTGAGATGGCTTGAAAAACATAAGTCATTAGTTGTTGCAATATATTGATTTTTTTTGTCTTCATGTTTCATCAGTCAAAACGTTTCTGCTTTTTATTCAGCTGCTGCGACAGCGAACGAATAGTTGGATTTAGAGCCCTGCATTTCTTCCTGAGCTTGACAGGCCCTGACTTATTTACGGCCCTTGGGCCAGGCTTCGCGCTGGTTTTCACGTCATAGCTCATAGGCGGGCCGGGCCTCGGGCCTGTTTTAGGTTTCTCCTTGTTTTAATACTTTGGACATCCATTAATTAAAATAAACCATGAGAAGCTGCTGATGGTAAAACAAACATAAATATAGACATATTGCTGCGCTGGTGGAAACAACATAGGTGCGTCTCATTTCGGAGGCTGCGTACTCGCGTCCTCATGTTTTGTGTAGCAGCGAGTGCAGCATTCTTTCGGCAGCAGCTGGAAGAGTGAGAAAGGAGGACTGGAAACTGGATTCTAACTAGGGATGTTCATTTCGGTGTGACCCATTAAAAATGCCAAAATGTGTTTTTCAAGGCTTTAGTTTTATACATGCACAAATACAGCATACAAGACAAGAGAATAGGAGTATTCACACGTCACGCACTTGCAGCACTTGAACAGAGAAATCGCGCCTTGCGCACATACACAACATAGCCTATCATTTCTTGCATTGCTAACTTGACATCACAGCCTGTTCACAGCCATCATTCATGTTTTGGCCTTGTCACAGCCCAAAAAAAGTGCAGGGGAAAAATTTATGCTTTATTAATAGTGCTGAGGACATGTCCCCTTGTCCCTCACGTATTGTACACCCATGTCTCTTTTCTTAAGCCACTGCTGCTGCATCCAGAAATCTTAAAGTATTTTTTTATGGCAGTATGAGTTTCAAGATGGGTGAAACCACATGCAAACTAAAAAGAAGTTCTCTCTTTTCCAGGCTAGCTACGGGGTCGTTTTCTTGCCCTCTAAAAGGTGTCTATCTGATGGCAATAGAAATTTGTTTGTGGTAGTCCACCAAGATCCATTCGAAACGTAGCAAAACTCTCACCACTGTGGCAGTTAGAAAGGGGGCCCCGCCATAAAACTGAATATGCTATGCACCACAGGGTGTATGAAAAGTATTGCAAAATTGCAATGTTGAGCTTTCAAGGTTGCAAAATTTCACCGCTGTTAATAATGTAAATTTAGTATATACACAAGTAGATATGGTTTTCCTTTCTGGAGTAGTTTATCTGTTTTTTATTGAATGGGCTCTGTTGTGTGAAAAAACAAATTGTTGACCACTATTTCCAAGTTTTTGCATTGCTGTTGTTTTATAGAAAACCCTATTCAGTGATACAAGTGGTTTAGTTTTCTGCAGTGGTCTCAAATCATTATAGACATTACACCAATGTAATGCTGCTTCACTGGAAATCATGTGTGCTTTGTTTATGCCAGAGAGTAAACATAGTAATATTGTGTTGTTCCTGTCACCCAGACAGAAAAAAAAATAAAAATGGCTTCAAATCAGGATAACAGACTACACCAGCTGCTAAGAGTAACCCAAACACTTTTCAAAGTGAATGTGTGTATATGAGTGTGTTTGGGTAGCTTAACACGGCAACAGTTATACTGGTGAAAGATGACTAACCCAGAAGCGTGTGTGATTTGTTAAGCCCTGCTAACCTGATTGTAGTAAGCACACCATGTGCTTTCTATTTCCATACATGCTACATAAACTCTACTACTTTCCACCCTGAGGATGAGCAGAGACATTATCGAACAACAGACACTCAGAAGGAGACAAAATAAAAAGCAGAGGTGTCCTCCTCCTCTTTCAAAAACAGGTTTTTGTGCCATTGGCACTTGACAAGTGTTGAAGGATATCTCCTTCTGTTGCTAATCTGGGACTAGTGTTGCTGTATTTGCAGGATATCAGTATGAAGACTAAAAGGCCATTGGGTCTATGGAGGACAGCATCCATGCCAGATGCCTAACAAGAGACACAGATGTCTGAGATGGTGACAAAGTGGAACTGAGCAGAGGAAGTGCTTAACTTTAACAACATTACAGGGAAAAGGCAGAGATGTGTAAATCTAAAAGGATCTGTATGGCTGGCTGATTTGGCACAGATATATTGTAGTTGAAGTGAACTATTAACTATCATGTTTGCAGACATGGAAAAGGAAGGGAAAAAAAAGAATAGGAGAATAGGAAATGAAATGTCTCCACATTCTTGCCCTAAAATATTCTGGCGCTCAATGGACACCATATAAGAAAGAGAAAAGTGGTGACTGCAGTCTAAAACTCAGTGGAAGCGTTGCTTGTCGATTAAAGCCTGATTCGCCCATAAACNGACAGATATTACCAAATCTGTTAAGCATCCTGTAACAAAGCAGATAAAGGATTAATGTAGACGTGGCGTAATTAACAGGACGGGATCGCATGGAATTTGGACAAGACACAGGACCTAGGGCCAAAACCTAGACTACCTAGACCTAGATTTTTTTTTTATTTTTTTTATAAAATTCTTATATAACAACTGTTAGAAATATATAAGAATATATTTGTTTTTCTAACAGTTTGCCAGAATGATTAATATATATGCTAAAAATGTTACCCAGTTTTTCACCATTCATGAGCAGGTTTGAATATTAATGTCTGTACTGTGGCTATCTTTATTTTGGGATCCTAAATCTTGATTGTTGTCTTATTGTCTCATTGTCTCCCAAATAATTCTCTCAGGATATTTTAATAGGCCATCAAGCTGTTTGTGCTGCAACAATGGAGTCATGTAGTCATGAGTGGGGCCCTCTAGTGTTGTTTGGTGGTATTGCGAGAGATTGTTTACATACACTCCCGTCTTCACACATGCCTCCATAATAATGCACAACCATATACTACAACTATGTTTGGGGGACAGTAAGATTTTTTTTTTTTTTTTTTTTTAAAAAAATAAATGCTTTCATACAGCAAGGATGCATTAAATTGACCAAAAGTGACAATTCAGACATAGTTCAAAATAACATAATTTATTTTAAATATATATTTTTTTTGTAACAATCTATTAATAAAAAAAAAAGGGTTTCCACAAAAAATAAGCAGCAGGTTTCAACATTGATAAGAATAAGAAATGTTTCTTGAGCACCATATCAGCATATTAAAATGATTCTGAAGGATCATGTGACTCTGAAGATTGGANACTGAAGACTGGAGTAACGATGCTGAAAATTCAGCTTTGCATCACAGGAAAAAATTACTTTGTCAAATATATTTAAATAGTACACAGTTATTTTAAATCGTAATGATATTTCACAATATTACTGTTTTTTACTGTATTTTTAATTAAATAAATGTAGCCTTGGTGAGCAGACGAAACTTCTTTTAAAAACATTAAAAATCTTAGTGGTTCCAAACTTTTGGACTGTACTGTATATAGATAGAGATATTACACGTATACAATTTATACTTACATATATACAAATTAGGAGAATATAAGTGCAAAAAATATTCTAAAACCCAAATATTAGAATGGTATTAAAAATTAATTAACTACATAAATCTTGCAGTTTGTTGACGATGTTCTAACCTGAGTTGACCCAAGTTATAGTGTTTCGTCTCTCCATCCGTGGAGCGTCTGACACACAAAGAGAAGAAAGGCTGTAACTGTCTGAGCTCCAGCAGCACGATGGCCAGGTAGTGGATAAAGAGCAGAGCATCCACTAGTGAAACAGCATACTGCACAATCCCTTGGTAGTCCTCATCCTGGGACAGACAGAGAGACCGTCAGTGCATGTTACATACAGTAGAGCAGTGGTTTCCAAAATTTTTCTGCCGGGCCCCCCTTTTGTAGAGAAAAATATTTTCAAGCCCCCAACCTCCATGCACCCACATAAAGATACTCTCAGACATGATATTGCTTGCAAAATCCTAGGATTTATTTAAAACATTGTAATTAATACAGTACTACAACTTCTTAACTTCAATGGGCTTCTCTTTTTGCTTGTGATGTGAAGTGGCGTCAACTTGTTCGGCTTCATACTGTCAGAAGGGACGCAACACACAGTGGACTCTCTTCATTACTCACCGTTGTACTGGTAAATCCACGGGCGAGATTTGACTATTGTATTGTCTTCAAAAAACCATGTCAACATTGGACACGACAAAGCAAATGTTGCAACTCCATTCTCCATTCGCAGCACACGTCTGGTATAGACACGTTGTTTTAGTTGTTCGACTTCATGCTTTCAGAAGCCAATACCTTGAGGCACACAATACACAGTGTTCTCTCTTCTTTACCCTCTGTTGTACTGGTGAATACGGTGGCAAGATATGCCTTATCATATTTTCTTGTCTTTAAAACAGTGCCTACACAGGATCCAACGTTTGTCATGTTGCACCGCACACACAACAGCTTAAGGCTGTCTACACTGGACGCGACAAAGCGAATATTGCAAATCATTTGTCCTTTGTGTAAGAAGTAGAATAAGCGCTTGGAGTATATGTCACAGCACACGTCTGGTATAGACATTGTTTTGGTAGTTGTGATGTTTGAAATATATTAATCGTCTGCTTTTCTAGCAGTCTGTTATTCCAAAACAACAATTGGTACAACTAATAACACAGCTCATGCCGGTATTGCGAGTGAACTTTAAGTAATAAAACGTCAAATTAATATTTTGTTTTCAATTATTTATTTATGCAGTTGGGTCCTGTATAACCCTGAAGAGGTTTCTTTTGCATAATCTGCTGACTGTACAGTATGCCTTAAAGGGGACATCAGATCCAAAATTCACTTTTACATAGTCTGAACTTAAATGTGTGTTGGCAGTGTGTCTACACAACCACCCTATAATGATAAAAATCCACCCAGTGCTTTTTTATAATCCCCACAAATCATAAGCACTTTGTCAGATCAAGCCATTCTCAGATTCTTGGCAAAGTGACATCATTTTGCACAGGCCCCTCCCACGACTGTTGACGGACACTGTTTTAGCAAAGAGCCGCCCTGAGTGAGCTGTAAACAGACAGTCCGCCATTGTTTTGACCCCACGATTGGTGTAGACAAGAATGTCTCCTAAGCAACTGAGGTGTTTTGTTGTTGGATAAAAGAATCAACATAGCAGTCATCATTTACACTCGACATCTGAGCCGCTAAAGACGGATTAATTTTGTTTTTAAAGGGAATATGTCCCCGGATCTACCTATATGCGTTTATGTTTGTGCGAATCACTTTACACCAGACAGCTTTCTGAACGAGGAACAGTACAAAGCAGGTTTTGCTAAAAAGTTCCTGAAGGATGGATCAGTACCAACTGTTAGTGATCCAGCTTCATCTCCGCATAACCTGATATTGCTGAGTTCAACATGTTCCTGGGTCAACATTTTTGTTGATCCTGGAACAACATTCAAATCAACCAATCAGATTTGAGGGACAAGTTTACAGATTATGTCAAGTTTAGGCTTAAAATCATGAATTGGAGCTTCTACATCAGTGTTACTCATCTATTATCTCCCTCTGATTTTTGGGATAACTTATGGGTAGGGTTAGATTTAGGGGTAGGAATAGGGTTAAGACTACATTTTTTTAGACTAGAATGTTGTTCCAGGATCAACAAAATATGTTGACCCAGGAACGCATCTAACTCAGCAATATCAGGACGTGCCTTCACCTCCAGAAGACGCGAGTAGTTTTTTTATCTTTGCAAATATCCTTTCCTAATAATGTGCTAGTTAGCAAGTTCCACAACGAATGCGGCTAAAGTTAAAGGCAGTTCACACTGCACAGATAAATGCCAACAAACATGTCTGTTGGAGTTTGTTAGATCAGGACGCAGCCTCCGAAATGAGACGCAGCTAGTGTGATACCCGTGGGCGTCTGTTGCCGTTGGTCAGAGTTTGTTTTAACCCGACTGAACATGTTTAATTGGCGTTTGTTGGGTCAGGGAATGTCTGAGCAGTGTGGTATGATTTTCCAACAAACGACAACAAACTCTGACTTAATCTGACCCGGTCACGAACCGTTGCCATGACGATGAGGCATGTCCTTTGTAAAGACTGCTGTTTGATCGCACCGGTGCCTCACGCACACACAACAAAGCACTGCAAACATGACATTGCAGCTTGTTCATTATCAAAATAATACAGTCGAACAAACATATATGTCATTTCTATTTAGAATCTTCTCACTGTAATTCATAACTGCATGTTTATAATGAACAATGCATTAAGGTGATTGTCTTATTACAAACTGTGAACATTTTATGTAAAGATAACATGGTAACACTACAATAAGGTTACCTTTGTAGAGGGTTTATAAAGGTGTTGGTTAATGACTAACAAGTAATTTTCAAATGTATTTTAATCGTTTTTAAGCATTTATAACTGCATAAATAAGAATGGTGAGTTCAATGCAATAACTGCCAAATAGTGTTTACACCCCGCTTACGGAAGATAGGGGTGGGGTGAACAGTAGCTCATTATCATTTAAAGGGACATGCACCGAAACTGCTCGCTGTGAACAGAGCTGTTTTTGACAAGGTAAAAAGGGTGTTTTTTTTACACAACCATTAAGTCATTTTAATCAAAGTATGTTATAGACTTTTCATGAAGACCCTAAAGAATCATACTAACTTGTGGAAAATTGGCATCCGATGTCCCCTTTAAGCCCGGAACACACCAAGCCGACGCCGACAAACTAGTGGCGATGAAAGCAGACTGCTGGGTTGGCTCACGTCGACACCCGATAGCGCGTCCATTCTGCGCTTGCGCAAGAAGAAATGCCTTTCTGTACCAGCAGGTGGCAGTAGCTGAACAGCCAATCAGAATGATCAGATGGCCTGACTGACCGACGAGCTCCGACGCCGATTCAACACGAATCAACCAAAAAAAAAGGCTGACAAGGACCAACTTCAGCCAACGGTGTGGAACACACTGAGAAAACTTAGTCGGCCAACGAACAAAAACTGCCCGACGGCCGTCCATTGGCTTGGTGTGTTCCGGGCTTTAGCCTTGCTCCTCTGTCCTTTTTATAATTCTGCACCCCTCAGTTTGGGAACCATTGCTAAGGGGACACACCATAAACCCTGTGCCAGGAAAATGCCAACACAAAATAACAGACAGCAGATCCTCTGGATTTTTCTTTAATTTGTCATTCATCTGTACCTCTTAGGATAACCTAACCACAATATATTGGTTTAATTTTAATGTCATTGATTGGTTTGTGGTCTATTTTTAACTATTGATACCTCATCCTGAGCAGGTATGTACAATTTTCAGAAAAGTGGAATTAAATGTTGTGTAACTGGTTATAGATATTTTGCCTATTTATTTGTTGAATATTTGTAAGTTCTATTTGAAGAGTTGCACTTAGTGTCTATAAAGTAACTTGTCAGGTCAGGGTCTGGTGGAATTGATGCAGCTCAAAGCACTGGCTAGTGAATTAAGAATACTATTTCAAGTTTTGACCACCATCCCTCGTGGTCTTATGTTTTTTGCTGGAAATGCTAAGGGACAGCTTTATAGCTCTAGGGCAGTGGTTCCCAAACCTGTCCTGGAGGACCCCCAGGCCTGCACATTTTGTATGTTTCCCTCATATATCACACCTGATTCAACCTGATGTGCTCATTAGTAGAGATAGCAAGATCTGAAATGGGTGTGTCAGAAATAGGGAGACATACAAATGTGCAGGGATGGGGGTCCTCCAGGAGAGGTTTGGTAGACTGCTCTAGGGGGCTGCTAATAAAATTAGACATCCATAGAGGTAATATGTGCAGCAGGGGTGTATGTAGGATTGAAAGCACAATGGAAGCTAAGGGCATTTTTTGCACCTGGTTTGTTCGGAGCGTTTCTTTAGAAACCTTATTTTGGTTCATTTAGGAAAATATGAACATGGCAATTGCACTCTGATCTGCACCAAAACAATCAATCCAGGATAGGCTGAATGAGGTTGTTTAAGAATGAAACGGACTCTGGAGCAGTTCGGATATTGTGGGAAAGCAATGCAACCCAACAGATCACACTTTTAACCTCTCACCTGTGAGTCCAGGATGCGTACTCCATAGAACAACCAATAGGAAAGCACAATCAGTAGCACCAATGTGGCCAGTAGGGCTCGAAAGACGAAGATTCTTGGCAAGCTAGCCTTGCGTGGCCTGAAGAATAAAGCCCACAGTGCCAACAACAAAATCAACAGTTTAAATGCCACGGATATAAAGAGACCTTCACAGGCTGTTCCACAGGCTCTCAGTCTATCAGACCAGAAGAGGTGAGGCAGGATAATGAAGGCAAGTGGAGTCAGAAAGACCACCAGTCCTAGGATGACAGAGAGAGTGACACTTAGATAACGTTTGCAGTCTAAGCCCACGCTGTCGTCGAGGTCTTTGCTGATGCGAACAATGTCTTCCTGGGATAGAGAGTGTTCTGAGGTGCCAGTGACAGCTGTTGTAGTCTCACCCCAGTTATCATCCTGGAAAGAAGAGGGACGAAAGAAGAGGTGAGAGAGCGAGTGAGTGAGAGATATTAGACTCAATTCAATTCAATTGAGCTTTATTGGCATGACTGTGGGATGGCACAATGTTGCCAAAGCAATAAACATGTAACTGGTTACACAGGAATAAATAAATAAATAAAAGGAAGAAAAAAAACATATATGGCTATATTGTATATGTTATCGCATAACTTAAGTGCTAAAAATAACAAAAAAAACAAAACAAAACTCTAGTCTAATGAATATTTCAGCATCATTTGCATGCAGAGGGGGTAACCATAGAGACACAACTGATAAAAGAGTAAATGTTATATGTGATCATATTACCAGACTTTAAGAAAGTAAATACACACACTTGCATATCATGGAAATGATGGTAGTGAAATTACATTTTTGGAAA
This sequence comes from Anabarilius grahami, assembly GCA_003731715.1. Classification (NCBI taxonomy): domain Eukaryota; kingdom Metazoa; phylum Chordata; class Actinopteri; order Cypriniformes; family Xenocyprididae; genus Anabarilius; species Anabarilius grahami. The sequence goes on from RJVU01072345.1 coordinate 475,434, forward strand.
AAAACAGGCAAAAGAAAAAAGGGAAAAAAAAGGAGGTCTTGCTAAGAGTAATATCACACTTTTTGCATAAAAAACAGCTTTACTGAAAATTACAAAGATAATCCATTCACAAGACATAATTACCTTGATTTTTCATTATTTTAAATCACACATCACATGTCTCATATTTAATCTCAAGCAGGCTCTTCACTGACACTGTTTTCTACTTGGTAACAAGTAAACTAACTTTATTATGGGCAAAAAAGTGTGGTGGCAATGATACCACATCTGAAGAGGTAACTTTATATAAATCATTTTCACACAAATTAATTTTATCATCTCGCTGTTTGTTTAGATCACCATAATTTAGTCACAATAATAATAGGATGAATTTTTATAGTTAAAGAAAGTCTTCTGATTTTGGACAAGGGTAAAACAAGAAAAAAATATAATAAAGTAGAAAAAAAATAAATGATGAAGGCATGGTAAAAAGTTTCCAAAAGATTTTTGTAACAGATCCACTGGAGGCAAGTTGCAGAAAACTCAAGTGTAGTTTATTCATTCCATGAAACATAAAACAAAGACTTTACATGGCTTGGCATGGCATGGCATGGGCAAACAATAACATAAAGCTCACCCACAGTGGTACACAGACAATGCTTGACAAAGTCTGAGGAAACATCTGGTCAATATATACAATGAGCCAATGACAACATAAGACACATGACAAGGGAGCACATGGCAGGATCACATGACACAAACAAAGGAAGCACATGGCCAAAGGGAGCACATGGTAAACAAAGCAATGAAACATGACTATGACTACTGCAAAATAAAACATTAAACATGAACCTGAAACAAAACCAAAACTAGACGTGACAATTTTAATGTGCTCCTCATGTAGCAAAAAGCTTAAATCTTTAAATAAAAATCTACCCCAGATACATACAAGTTCCCTAAACCTGGTGTATGACCTGTATAATGATGTAACATGCTGCTTAATCACCATTATAAGATGCATTGTTGTACCATGCAGTATTTAACTGGCTTACACTTTACTCTCAAATATGTGGGGTTAATTTAGTGAGCAGCTTTCTCATTCTCCACAATGTAATTTCTCTGCGATACTGCAGAAACAAACATGGCTACTGAGGACTACTTAATTTTTGTTCCCTGTCGTTTTGCTTTATTTAATGTTTGATTCATCACAATGGTTATTTATAAAAACAATTTTTTTTAAAAAAATCACAATTAGATTGTCGTCCAAAATCGTTCAGCCCTACTTGTAACTGTTCATTCTATTCCCTGCTTCCCTTTGGTTTCATTTAGTCATTTTCACTTTTCCATTTCCTATGTATGCATGATTTGTGTGTGTTTGTTTAGACTAGTTTTGTGTTTGTGATTTAGTTAAATAAAACTTGTGTACATTGTTGGGGAAAAATTTAATAGCCTTCACATAATGAGATTGCTATTACTAACACATCTTATGCTTGTGTTTTTCCACATGAAACACCGCCAAGGTATACAACTCATCCCAATGCGGAGCTCCAAGGCCTGAAAGTGGACTCCGATCTCGACTGCTCTCCTTTCCCACCGAACCAACCAATTCTACAAGCCAAANTAGTTAAATAAAACTTGTGTACATCCACTGAGTTTTGATTCAATGCTTGACAAAGCTGCCTTATTCATTGCATTCTTCGAAACCTCTGAGAACTATGCAGTTGACAATGCATAATATACTGGAAGAGTTATGTGAATGAGTTCAAAGTTTTAATTACGGTTAACTTGAAAGAAAAAACAGGCCAATGAATGACAGTAAAGATCTTGGTTTAAATGCAGTTCAGTCATGGAGCGTGTTGCTTAATATTCCACTTATTTTTAGGAGATGTCATGGCAAAAAATTGTCCTGTATGGAATTTACTTTTTTATACAGATTGTAAACATTGTTTTCTCTCCCAGATAAACTAATTGTATGATATACTACCTTAAACATTTGATTTATGATCACCACCCTTTATTTAAAACCCTCTCTGTCTCCCTACACTCATATTTGAGTGATTCATTGGCTAAAAATTGGAAAATACAAAACAAAGTTAAAGATGAGTTTGACTGATGATATGTGTTTTTTCCCCAAAATTTCTATACATATTGCGATATTTGGCCATAATAATTGTGTAATGAAAATCTGATATTGTGACTGCCCTAACTTGTAATAAGTCAGCACTATGGGCTTAGTCGATCTCATTTTGAAAACCTTTACACCATATAATACTGCAAATAACAATAAACCTCTCTCACCTGAACCTCTTCTCCTCTCACTGACTGGTCTCCTAACAGTGGCTCTGCTGGTGGAGCGTTGATAGTGACAGACTTCTCAGAGCGACTGCTCCCCTTACTTCGGGATTTGTGGCAATCCCGGCTACGCTCTCTAAAAAACATGGACATAACAGTGAAATTAGGTATAGGTCCTATAGGTCGTATAAGTATTTCTGGTAGAAAGAAGTATGTCAAGGAGATTACTTTGCCTTTTTTAAAAGGAATAGTTCACCCAAAAATGTAAATTCTGTTAGACATTGCACTTCTTATTTATTCAATCTTATATCACCATATGAGTACTTTTTCACGGTAATGATACATATCACAATATAGTTATTTTTGCTTTTTACAGTATCAAAATCTCATCACCAATA
>RJVU01072345.1:478107-506946 GCA_003731715.1 Anabarilius grahami
AAAAAAAAAAAAAAAAAAAAAAAAAAAAAACTAGCGTAATTAAGTAAAACTACAATAGAACAAAGACAAATGAAAAAGAACAACCTGAAAAACTATGAGCACTAGAAATAAGAAATACTACATAAATTGTATACATACAGTGGGTACGGAAAGTATTCAGACCCCCTTAAAATTTTCACTCTGTGTTATATTGCAGCTATTTTCTAAAATAATTTAAGTTCATTTATTTTCCTCATTAATGTACACACAGCACCCCATATTGACAGAAAAACACAGAATTGTTGACATTTTTGCAGATTTATTAAAAAAGAAAAACACACATGAAATATCACATGGTCCTAAGTATTTAGACCCTTTGCTGTGACACTCATATATTTAACTCAGGTGCTGTCCATTTCTTCTGATCATCCTTGAGATGGTTCTACACCTTCATTTGAGTCCAGCTGTGTTTGATTATACTGATTGGACTTGATTAGGAAAGCCACACACCTGTCTATATAAGACCTTACAGCTCACAGTGCATGTCAGAGCAAATGAGAATCATGAGGTCAAAAGGAACTGCCTGAAGAGCTCAGAGACAGAATTGTGGCAAGGCACAGATCTGGCCATGGTTACAAAAAAATTTCTGCTGCACTTAAGGTTCCTAAGAGCACAGTGGCCTCCATAATTCTTAAATGGAAGACGTTTGGGACGACAAGAACCCTTCCTAGAGCTGGCTGTCCGGCCAAACTGAGCTATCGGGGGAGAAGAGCCTTGGTGAGAGAGGTAAAGAAGAACCCAAAGATCACTGTGGCTGAGCTCCAGAGATGCAGTCGGGAGATGGGAGAAAGTTGTAGAAAGTCAACCATCACTGCGGCCCTCCACCAGTCGGGGCTTTATGGCAGAGTGGCCCGACGGAAGCCTCTCCTCAGTACAAGACACATGAAAGCCAGCATGAAGTTTGCTAAAAAACACCTGAAGGACTCCAAGATGGTGAGAAATAAGATTCTCTGGTCTGATGAGACCAAGATAGAACTTTTTGGCCTTAATTCTAAGCGGTATGTGTGGAGAAAACCAGGCACTGCTCATCACCTGTCAATACAGTCCCAACAGTGAAGCATGGTGGTGGCAGCATCATGCTGTGGGGGTGTTTTTCAGCTGCAGGGACAGGACGACTGGTTGCAATCGAGGGAAAGATGAATGCGGCCAAGTACAGGGATATCCTGGACGAAAACCTTCTCCAGAGTGCTCAGGACCTCAGACTGGGCCGAAGGTTTACCTTCCAACAAGACAATGACCCTAAGCACACAGCTAAAATAACGAAGGAGTGGCTTCACAACAACTCCGTGACTGTTCTTGAATGGCCCAGCCAGAGCCCTGACTTAAACCCAATTGAGCATCTCTGGAGAGACCTAAAAATGGCTGTCCACCAACGTTTACCATCCAATCTGACAAAACTGGAGAGGATCTGCAAGGAGGAATGGCAGAGGATCCCCAAATCCAGGTGTGAAAAACTTGTTGCATCTTTCCCAAAAAGACTCATGGCTGTATTAGATCAAAAGGGTGCTTCTACTAAATACTAAGCAAAGGGCCTGAATACTTAGGACCATGTGATGTTTCAGTTTTTCTTTTTTAATAAATCTGCAAAAATGTCAACAATTCTGTGTTTTTCTGTCAATATGGGGTGCTGTGTGTAAATTAATGAGGGAAAAAAATGAACAAATGATTTTAGCAAATGGCTGCAATATAACAAAGAGTGAAAAATGTAAGGGGGTCTGAATACTTTCCGTACCCACTGTATATGGGTCAATGACGTGATGCCTAAATTTTCTGTCTGATTGCAGTTTTTTTTTTCAGTTAAAGTTTGGTTTAAATGCATAAAAAGATACCAATTATATGTAGTACCTCTCCCGTGCATGTACTAACTTTAACTTTTCAAAAAACAGGTTATTTGTAATTTTCTGTTATTTAAAGTGTCAAAATATCATGTGGTGCGACCGTCCAGCCAAAACTTCTGTTTTGGAAATGTCTTGGAAATTACTCTAAATTTACTCAGATTCATTTTCTGCACTGTTTGGCATGATTTCCAACGTGTTTTGTAATCCTGTACAAAACTGCAAAGCATTTGTATTTATATTTTTTCATCACAATATACAAACAAACTTTGTCCAATGATGTCCATTTTATGACATATCATGTGGTGCGACCATAAAAAAAACGACCACTTTGGGACTTTCATGTTGAAATCCATTCAAAGACAGGAAGTTGCATCAAATACCAATTTGCAAAGGACCCATGGAAGCAGCGAGCAGGTTTGTAACTCTGTCTTAAATTTGGAAAAAAAATAACCTTTTTAACGGCTGGTATGTAGTTACCACATTTGGAAAACAAAACAATGAATATTAAAGTTATTTCTGCAAATATATACTTTTATTACAAATTTCATAGTGACCTTTTGTGGGAAGCTAGCTTGTTTTGTGTAGTTGGCCAATTCTGTAAATTTTGACTGAATTTGAAAATATCATGTGGTGCAACCACAGTAGTGTTTTCCATGATAGATATATGTCCTAGATTTGTAGTTTTTGTGTTTTTATATTCAATTATGATTTATATACATAAAGTACTTTATTTTAGTATCATTTGGAATAGATTTTTATGCAATTTGGGTCATTTTATAAAAATATTTCATACAGTTTATGTTTCTATTGTACAATATGAGAAAAATGCAAATAAATAAATAAATGTTTAGAGCATGTCATTTCAGTTTGGTAATTATGCATTTATTAGTCATTTATTGTTTATTTATTTATAACCATTTCAATCTATTTTACCAGATGCCACTGCCAAGCAAAGTGCAAACCGCTGGCCATAGGCTGACCCTGCAGCAAGAATGGTGTTACACCTTGCTAGGAGAAGAGTGATATGTTATTACAATTTAAAATATCTGTTTTCTATGTGAATATATAGTAAACTGAAATGTATTCCTGTGATCAAAGCTGAATTTTCAGCATCATTATTCCAGTCTTCAGTGTCACGATTCTTCAGAAATCATTCTAATATGCTGCTCAAGAAACCTTTCGAATTATTATCAATGTTCATATTTTTGTGGAAACTGTGATATTTTATTTGTCAGGATTCTTTGATGAATAAAAAGTAAAAAAAAACCAAAAAAAAAAAACAGCATTTATTTTTAAAAATAGAATCTTTTGTAAAATTATATGTCTTTACTGTCAGTTTAAGCCTAATACTGATCAGTTTAAGACTAATACTGATCAGTTTAAGCCTAATGTGTGAATTAAAGTATTAATTAAAGCTGCAAGCAGTGATGAAAGGGCCCTCGCAACTGGGCTCACCACCACCTGTTGGCCTTAGGAAAACAGTGAACAGTGGGCGACATGCATGTAAGTGAGTAAATACAGGAGAATTATGGCAAAGTGATTTCAAAGTGCCACACTTCCTGCTGCCAACAGGTGGCACCTTGACTGTAACTGAACATTGCCCTGTAGATGTCTTCAGGCCAGGACTATTATCAAACATGTGAAGCTGGGAGCAGATCGGACATTGTATGCCTGAGTTACAACAGCTTTCGTGGTGTTAATCGCATACATCAGCACTTAGCCAAATGTTGCATGATTTAACGTGTTTCTAGTATGTTTGGTACTTCGTAGCATATTGAAATGTGTTTCTGGAAGTGAATTACAGTGTAAAGAATGCAATTTCCTGTTGCCAGCTGGTGGAGCTATGACTAACTGAATATTGGCATATAGATGTCTTTAGGCCAGGACTCTTATCACACGTGAAGTTTGGGGCAGATCGGACATTGTATGAATGAGTTACAACAGCTTCCTCTTTCATGGCGAAACCCCCACTCACTCTCTGAAATGCTTTAAAGGGTTAGTTCACCCAAAAATGAAAATTATGTCATTTATTACTTACCCTCATGCCGTTCCACACCCGTAAAGGCCCCGGTATACTTCAAACGAAATCGAAGAACGAACTGATGTGACGTCATTTCGAACAAAATCAGGCCAAAACGAATTTCGTTTTGTGTTCTTTTTGGAAGTTCGAAACGGCTTGCCAAAGCGAACTTTCAGGAAAAGTTTGCTCCAGCTGCAAAACACCTTCGTACTACCATTGGTCCGTGACGATAACGTAACAGGAGGCGTGCGCCGAGGCTCCGCCTTCACTCGCGTGGGACGCGTCTCTGATTAATTTGATCTGTTGAGTTCAGTGAGGTAAGATCTCCGTGAGTGAAAACATGAACACACTGGATAGCCACTTTATAGTACAAAATGAAGTTGTGCTTGTAAAAAAAGGCACTAACACTGTTTTTCATGTTTGATACTGTAAAGCTGCTTGATTTTAAGCAATCTATTGAATAAAGTGCTATATGAAGACGTGACGTGACTGGAGTGCTAATTTGACTGCAAAATAACTACTTATAAAGTGATGGCCGATTTCAAAACAATGCTTCAGGAAGCATCGGAGCACAATGAATCAGCGTATCGAATCTGCTGTTCGGAGCGTCAAAGTCGTGTGATTCCAGCCGTTGGCAGTTTGACACGCGATCCGAATCATGATTCGATACACTGACTCATGATTCGATACACTGACTCATTTATGCTCCGAAGCTTCCTGAAGCAGTGTTTTGAAATCTGCCATCACTAAATAAGTTGTTATTTTGGCACACCAAAAATATTCTCGTCGCTTTATAATATTAATATTGAACCACTGTACTCACATGAACTGATTTAGATGTGTTTTTAGTACCTTTATGGATCTTGAGCCATCGGATTTCAACTAAAATATCTTAATTTTGTGTTCCTAACGAAGGTCTTACGGGTGTGGAACGGCATGAGGGCAAGTAATTAAATGACAGAATTTTCATTTTTGGGTGAACTAACCCTTTAAGTGTTAAAAAGAGCTATATAAATGCAATCAATTAAAATGTAAATGTGGAACACTGGATAAAATACATTTTCCACAAACTGTAGTGTACTGTCAGGGTTCTGGTATGTTCTAGTCACCACAGATGAGGAAATACTGATAGAAAGACTTTATTCTAAACACAGGAGATAAGAGAATCAAATACAGTAGAATCAAACTATCATGAACACACGCTACATTAAGACAACACAGGACAAAGAACTAACTCACCCTGCGTTCCATTCGGAAGGGCTCATCCCCCTATGCCTTAATCCCTTCAAAGGGTTTACCCTCCAGAATGAGAGCTTCGAAGGAATGAAGGGTGTAGGGGCAAAAACAACTCTTTTTTTTGGAACGCACTTCTGCGTCATCTTAACGAGACAATCAAGGAGGCGCCTTCGTTGTACGCTGGTTGAAATAAAAAACAAATACCGTTTTCGTACTCTTTAATGTGTCATGACCGCTGTAGCGCCTGTAGCGAATTACAGGTATTTAATTAATTGGCTCAAATTATGGGTGAAATATATATATAATTAAATCATAATGCGTTATGATTAATTATAATATAAATCGCCCAAAAAGGGAATCATGCGCATATATTGAGAATTAATTACAACGGATTATAATTAATTACATATATGGTTCAGGATTAGTTCTAGTTTAATAGTCGATTTAGAAAGACTGGTCTAGTTTGTCCAGCAAACCATCAGTTTTCTCATTGACTATTATAAAAGGAGGTTATTCTCTGGCCACGAGAATTAACTTCCTATTCTAGCATTAAAGCGTAAAGCAGTTTGCAGAATCGAAACGTAGAAGTGACTTGATTTTTTGAATGAGCAACAGAAACAATCGAGCATGAATATAATGTATTTAATATATGAAACTACGAATACATAGGCTATACGGCTAAATATACACAAATAATACACATATATAGAAAACGAAAGTCAAGTCAAGAAAACAGAGGTGATCAAAGAAATGGCAAATTACAAACAGTTAAAACCTTTGAGAGCCAGCAAGGAAACTCAGCTTACACATAGAGCTTAAAGCGCGTGGAAAGAAATTGTTCTGTACTTGCATAAGTTCAGGTCCCGTGGTTACTCGCCTTTCTGCCGGAGTTTCAGTGCACGTGGTTTGGCGATTGGTCCTTTTTCCGGAGGACTCTCCGGCAGGATTTTCAAACAAGGTTTTAACTTAAGAGTAAGATAACCAGAAAATAAAGAAGAGAGTCCGTCTCCTAGGTGATGGAGGATGAAGAAGGCTTGGCAAAAGAAAAACTTGTTGCTACGAAGAGACGCATGTCATTATCTTTAAGGACAACAAACCAAAACGCCTCCTTGGGTACGCCAGCCAATGGTGAGGGTGCAATTTTGGCGGGTGAACTTTTTCTTTGTCTCCATTTACGACCTAATTTGCATAGTTTATTAAGTGTCAGATGAGTACATTTTCTTCGAAGTACTATTAAAAATAGAAAAATGCATTTTACAGTAATGTAACATACATTGTTAATTAGAACATTCAGAGAGGTTTACAATGAGACTAAACTTGGCAGGTGGCAAAGACAAAAGGGGAGATACAGTTTTGCACTCGCATATAAAGGTTTGGGGTACAATTCACACAACTATATTCATAACTTATTATTAAATACTTGATTAAAACTGAAATACAGGCTTGCAGGATTACATTTTAATCATATTTTAATGAATGTGACTTAAAGAGAGTCCTGGTATGTCCCTCTGTGTGTGCGTGTACGTGTATTGGAGTTTGACGACGTCTGGAATGTGGCCGCCTGGTTTGCAGTAATTCGATCTGAGTTGGCCACGATCGTTTGAAGTCACAAGGGAGAAAATCATGGGTCCATCGACATGGCCATAAAATGTGTCAAGTGAGCTGTTAATGTCAGCCAGGCCGGAGCCAATGTGAGTTTAAAAACAAAAGTTCAAGGAGTTAAAACTTAAAGTTTATAATTGACTTGCTAATCTGATCCTGGGCAGACGTTACAGCCTCATCAGTTCAAGAGAAGCGCCAGCTTGAAGCGCACGTGAACTGATCCTCTCCTCTGCTTTAATACCAGTTACAGCGCGAAATAAACATGAATGAACTTCTGAAGGTATGTTAAAAGATACAGTACAACTTAATGAAATCCGTATCATGTCTCGTGTATTCGCGTAATCAGTGTTTCAACCATGGAAAGACATTAATAAAACAGCTTGTAAACAATGTCACGTAACGTCACATTTAGGCTAACCTACTCAGAACAAACATATTCAGTGACCATAAACTCGTTAGTCAGCTAGAAAAATGAACTCTAGAGAGGAGCATTTAGCTAAATATATGCACCATATTACATATTACAATTTTTAATGTTCTTCAATAGCCTATATAATGAATGTTTGAATAAATCCATCAAGTTGAAAGCCACCATTTAAATGTTTATATTTCAAAAAAACGAATTGGAGTAGAAATAATTTTTAAGTTAGTAGGCCTATTATAACTTTATTATTACAAAAATTTCCTTAAGTTTAATTTGTTTGTGTACAAATCAGTTCATTTTAACCTTCAATATTAATGTAGTACCAACTGATTCCCATTTATATACAGCATTAGTTGAGAGATTTTTTTTTCTTGAGAAAATTTGCCATATACTGTGCCTGATATACAGTATATCCAAAACAACTGAGTTTGATAAGCCTCATCTTTCCATTATTGTTACACTCTAAAAAATGCTGGGTTAAAAACAACCCAAGTTAGGTTGATAAAATGGACAAACCCAGCGATTGGATTGTTTTAACCCAGCAGTTGGGATTAATGTTTGCCCAACCTGCTGGGTAGTTTTGTTTAACTCAGCTATTGTTTAAAAATGACTATATGGCTGGCTTAAAATGAACCCAAAATAGGCTGGAAATTAAAAATAAGACAATTACTAGAGGCAACAATAATAATCAAAAAGTGATCATTTATTAATTAATAAACAATTTAATAAATGTTTATTGTTTAATTATTATATTTAATATGAATAAATGTTAACATATTTTGGGTTCATTTTAAGCAAGCAATACAGCAATTTTTACACAATAGTTGGGTTAAATAAAACTGCCCAGCACGTTTGGCAAACATTTAACCCAACCGCTGGGTTAAAACAACCCAATTGCTGGGTTTGTCCAATTTTAACCCAACTTGGGTTGTTTTTAACCCAGAATTTTGTAATAATAGTTGCAACTTGCACTCTTAAATGTGCATTGAAACTTGCCAGTTGATAAAACTTATGCCTCAGGGACCATATTCATATAACAAAAGGCTATCTTAACTGGCTCTCTTCAGCAGTAAATGTCATTGGCAGTCTTGTGTTGCCCAGATTTAAGTATTTCAGAATGCTCTCAATTACATGTTGCCTAGATTAGTTGCATACTATATGCATTAACGAGTGTGGTGGTGCTTATGGGGTGTCATAAGTGTATATGAGGGGATGTATATGCATATATATATATATCATATACATCGCCGTCAAGCGATTAAATTTTTTTAATCTAATTAATTGCATGATGTGCCGATTAATTAATCTAATTAATTGCAAATTAATAGCACATCAAATTTGGCTGAGAAATTAACCCCAAAAGACAATTTAAAGTCATTATTGTGTAAAGCATCAAATTGACATTACAAAAAGTAGATTCAGCAAGAAATATTTTATTTGATTCAACAGAATTTATTACACATACTCTTTTGGACCATGAGGGTGAGAGTAAATAATGACTGAATTTTCATTTTTCAATTTTCATTTCATGTACTATGGAAACATGATTTTTTTTTATTTTTTATGAAACATACTAAATAAGAAACTAAAACTGCCAGTAGGTGGCAAATGTCTTAATGATTAAGTCATTGAGTCATTCATTAATTCAATTCAAACAGCTGATTCATTCATGAGTGAAGTAAATGCTTTTCTTTATTAATGGTCCATTGAATTGGACTTGAAGCACCTCTGCACAGACCGATTGGAGTATGACATCAAAGTACAGTGAGAGCGATTAGAGAGCAGACGGCTCCATATGCTTTTGTTTCGCTCTCGTGGTACTCGTGGATGTCATATGCCGATCGTTCTGTGCAGCGCCACATGGTTCCCCCATGGGTTCACCCGATTCGTTCAAAACACGGATTCAGAAATGAAAGGCCGCTGTGTGTTGATGAACAGTTCTGCTTTGTCTTTATATGTTCACTGGCAAAATTGAACAAAACATTGTCTAAAATAACACAATATTAACTTATTATTTATTGAACTGTTGTATAAAATCCGCATCACATTTGCACTCATGCTATCCGGGACAGAAAAAACAGCACTTGTGTTATATTACACTCATTGCTTGTGTGATATAGCTTTAAAGGGTTAGATCACCCAAAAATGAAAATTCTGTCATTAATTACTCACTCTCATGTCATTCCACACCTGTAAGACCTTCGTTCATCTTTGGAACATAAATTAAGATATTTTTCATAAAATTTGATGGCTCAGTGAGGCCTGCATTAATGACTTTATTCAAAAATATCTATTGATGGGCGATTTCAAAACACCGCTTCATGAAGCTTCAAAGCTTTACGAATCTTTTGTTTCGAATCAGTGGTTTGGAATCAAACTGCCAAAGTCACTTGATTTCAGTAAACAAGACTTTGTTACGTGATACGCGTTTCGAAATTTCAATGGTTCACCTCTGGGGGACATGACTTTGGCAGTTTGATACATGCTCCGAACAACAGATTCGTAACAACAAAAGATTCATAAAGCTTCGAAGCTTCATGAAGCAACGTTTTGAAATTGCCCATCACTAATTTTCATTTTTGGCTGAATTCTACTTTAAAGCATAGCTCACCCAAAATAAAAACTTCATTTTCTCACCCTCATGTCTTTTCAAACTTTTATGACTTTCTTGTGTGAAACAAAATATTTTGAAGAATGTTGGTAACCAAACAACATTGGACCAAAATTTATGGACAAAAATCACCAAGACATTTCTCAAAATATCTTCTTTTGTGTTCCACAGAAGAAAGTCACTTACAGGTTGAAAAAGACATGAGTAAATGATGACAGAATTTTCATCCTAAAAGTATATCATCTTGAGTAATCTAATGATCTCATCAAGTACATTTGTAAGACATTGCTGCAATTAATAAAATATTAGTTGGTTGGTTTTATTTTGGTGTAATAATTGGCATGTTTCTGTGTACAAAAACTGTGTTTACCTTGCTATGATACATCTGGAAAAATGTATATTGTTGTGAATCCTCATAGTTGTTTATGTCTTATGTCAAATTTTGTTTAAAGGAAAGGTACAAAAATTGAGTCCTTTTAAATCCTTTTAAGGATTTTTCAGTGAATCAATTTCTTTTTTCTTTTTTTTTTGAGATCCAGCAGACTACTGGAGATTTGGAGGATGATTGCTCTTTATGTGTCTGTCACTTCTGGTGCAGAATCATGGACCTTTTGATGTATGTTTTGATTTTACTTATTACACTTATATAGCTATAGGATTCTGAATTAAAAGACAATGTAATGTTTGACCACATGTAATATCAGAGCTACATGGAGCCCACAGGGGTCAGTCAAATATTGAGGAAAATAATATAAAACTGATTTGGAAAACACTAGCTAAAATACAAAGTAAACAGTAAACAGCAAAAATTGTTCCTTTCTCCATTTTAAAAGTAAAATTATGATCTCATCATGATAGTAACCCTAACTTATAAGATAGAAATGCAATTTTTATTTTTTCAAATTCCTCCTGGGGGCTCTGAAGAACTGTTTGTAAAGAATTTGTTTACATGGACTTGTTTTAGAATCAATAGTGGTGTTATGTGTGAAACAGTGACAATCTTGTAGATATATCATTTTGTATTTCTTCAGTTTGAAGTTGAGAGAATATTTAATTAAAGTTTTTATTAAATTTTAATATTAAATTAAAATTTGTACTGTATTTCTTCAAAAACTGAATTATTAAAGCTGCAGTCTGGCATTTTTCTGGTCTAAAGCGCACGGAGCAGGTGCACTTAGGGCGTGTCCGAATGCACTTTTGCTAGTTTAACAATAGGAAAAATTTCCTATTGTCTTAATGAGTAATGGGTGTGTTTTGGGCATAACGCCAGTTGCGTTCATGCCATGCCAGATTCGCTATTTACATGGCGGAATTTGCAAGCAGAAAAACTGAACGCTTCACTAGTGAAGAAACGGATCTCGTGCGAGCAGACTATTTAAAGAACAAGCCGGACTCCATCAAACCATTTTTATCTTTATGCACACAATAATAATCTTTTACATTGTAATTGTAGCTCCTCAATAACAACACTGCACACGGATTCTTGAGTACGGGCGCATTTATTAGCCTTCTCAAATGCCATGAAACGCCGTGAAAACTACAGGACAGAGTAAACAGTGCAATTAGACACTCCACTTTGGCTTGCTAAACACACAAGTGTAAAATAAAATTAGCTACCTCGTGGCCGCCTGTCACTTCGGAGGTCTTTAGGCGAATATTCAATCGATTTATGCGTTTTCTAGCTGTGTACATTGAACAGTATAATCAGCACAACACAACTTCACAATTACAGTTATTATACATGTACAAAACAAGTACCTTATACAGCTGGTTAGCTAGCCTTTGGAAGCTGCCTTAAGCGTGGCTCTCGCTCTGAAAGTCCCGAGCATGTGAGGGCGTGTCTATTGTACCTGTAGCCCGATAGTCTCTCAAGCTCTCGTTAAATCTCGCAATACTAGCGGTACCAAACCAAAAGACAATAACTAGTGTAACTGTATAATGAAACATATTGCATCTTAAGGAAAATAAAGACACATTTTATCAGCGTGAGTAATAATAATATTCAACAAAAATATTCCCCTTTTTTCTAAACAAAAATAAACCTCTTTATACATGAATCCTTTCAATGACACTTACACTCCCACCAAAATCACCAAACTTTCAATGTGATTTTCTAAGAAGTGTCTGAGTCTTGACTATGTGTATGAACTTTATCAGCCTCGATTAAAGTCACAATCTTGTGAATAGGTCTTTCTATGTGTATTAGTCTCGTCTGTGGTTTTCCTTTGTCAAAAGTAGTGTCACTGGTCTTCAGCTTCACCTTTCAAACTTTTCCATCTGTAATTTGGAATGTCTCTATCACACGAGCAAGTTTCCATTTACATCTTGGTGCATTGTCGTCCTGCAGAATCACTATGTCGTTTACTTGTAGGTTACGTGATGCTTTCTGCCATTTTTGTCGCTGTTGGAGATTTAACAGGTATTCTCGCTTCCATCTCTGCCAGAACTCATTTGCAAGAAACTGTACTCTTCTCCATCTTTTGTTCAAATACAAATCTTCTTTGGAGAACTGTCCGGGAGGAGGGAGAATAACTGATGACTTCATTGTTAATATGTGATTTGGCGTAAGTGGTTCTGGACCGGCGGGATTGTTGAGATGTTCAACACTTAGTGGTCTGCTATTGATGATTGCCATTGTCTCTTAAAGAAATGTTCTTAAACTCGTTGTGTCGAGTCTGTTTGAGGACTTGTCTAGCATTGCTGTTAGTATGCTTCGCACTGTTCGAATTTGACGTTCCCAGATGCCTCCCATATGGCTTGCTGCTGGGACATTCATCACGAACTCGCATCCAATGACTCGTTGGCGTTCTTGATCCATTCCTTTCATTAACTCCGTAAACTCTCTCCTGGCGCCCACAAAGTTTGTCCCTTGGTCGCATCTTACTTGCCGGACGGGGCCTCTTATTGCTATGAGAGTTCGAAGGGCATTAATAAAGGCATCTGTTGTTAGATCATCTAGAGTTTCAATATGCACAGCTCGTGAACATAAGCATGTGAACAATAGTCCATATCTTTTGACTTCCTTTCTTCCTTCCTTTACTATGAAAGGGCCAAAACAGTCAATGCCGCAATAAGTAAACAGAGGGGCTGTTTCTGTTCTCACTTCTGGCAAATCTGCCATCTGTTGGACGTCTGTAGCTCTTCTGTATCTTCTACACTTCACGCAGTGATAGATGTGCGAAGACACCACATTTCCACATCCCAGAATCCATATTCCATTTGCACGCAATTCATTTAGAGTCATGCCTCTTCCTTGGTGGTGTACAGGTTCGTGGTGGTGTTTGACGAGTAGGGCTGACACGTGAGATTCTTTGGGAAGAATTGCGGGGTGTTTGACTTCATGGTGTAAGGCTGATTGGGATAGCCGTCCTCCCACCCTGAGAACATCTGCTTTGTCCAGGAAAGCATTCAACTGTTTTAGTCTGTTGCGCTTGTGTAGAGTACTTTCTCTTTGTGATCTTATTTTCTTTATTTCTTCAGCAAAGGCTTCTCTTTGCACTTGCTTGATAATGAAGATTTCAGCATCCTTTCTCTCTTCCAGATCAGAAACTTTGTTTGTTCTTTGTTGTGAGCCTTTGAACTCTTTGATGAATCTTTTGAGTCGAGCAATGGCTCTTACTGCTCTAGACCAGATTGAGAACTTCTTTATATGTTCCAGCAAGGTGTTTGCTTCTTTTGTCTGAATGGTGTGTGTGTGACCTTTATGAAGCTCAGGATCTGCTTCAAGTATTTCTCCCACCGTTTCTTCCCTGTCTGGACTAAGACTATTCTTTGACTAAGACTCTGAATTGGAATTCATCCGCCGCAATACACCATTGTACTCCCAGTGCGCGTTCAATGTGGGTTTCTCCTAGAGCCATGTCTTGATCCTTAGCTTGAGCTTGTTCTACTTGAGGTACTGCTGCAAGCACTTCTTGACAGTTTGACACAAACTTATGCAGACAGAGATTGCCTGTCTTACAGAGGGCTCTTGACTCTTCGACTAGCTGTATGGCTTCAGCAGTTGATGTTACGCTAGCAAGTCCATCGTCAACATAAAAACCTCTTTGAATGAACTGGATGGTCTCTTTGCTGAACTTCTCTCGGCCTTGTTCGGCGAGATGTTTGAGTCCGAAGTTGCAGCATCCAGGGGACGAAGCTGCCCCGAAGAGGTGGACCTTCATCCTGTACACTGATGGTTTGGAGTTCAGACTACCTTTGTCCCACCAGAGAAATCTTAAGTAGTTTTGATGTTCCTTGATGTCATAGAATTGATGGAACATTCTCTCGACGTCACACATTACGGCTATGGGACCCTTTCTGAATCGGCATAACACTCCGACCAGTGCGTTGGTAAGATCTGGTCCGGTCAGGTGGTGATCATTGAGAGAGGTTTCCTGAAAACGGGCTGAACAATCAAAAACTACGCGGATCTTGTCAGGCTTTTGGGGGTGGTACACCCCGTGGTATGGGATGTACCAAGCTGCCTCGTTGTCCAGCTCTTGTTCTGGGACCTTTTCTGCATCTCCACGAGAAATTATATCATCCATGAACTTGACGTAATCCTTATAGTATTTCTCATCTTTTCTGAGACGACGTTCCAATGAAGACAGTCTGCGTTCTGCATACTGTTTGTTATTTGGGAGATTTAGATTGTCTGTTTTAAATGGAAGTGGGAGTTCGTAATGACCATTATCCTTCTGCCTAATGCCTTTGTTCACCTTTGACATGAACAGTATGTCTTCCTGGGAGACTGGATTGTCATCTGTTGTGTGCTCAGCGAAATCTGCTTCCAGGGCCTTTATCACCTACAGTGGAGTGACTTCTTTCACTTGGGTTCTGCATACAAAGTGCACTTCTTGCTTGAGCACAACCGATTGTTGCACTGTGGGGGTTACTTCACGCACAATGACTCTGTGACTGGTGCCAATAACATCACTTTGATTGTGTACTTGATAAGAACAACCAACGATGCTCCAGCCAAAATCCGTTAGTTGCGCATAGGGTTGATTTTCTGTGCCAGCCAGAACTTCTCTTGGTAAAAGGGCTTGTTGGCAGTTGTAGCCGATAAGTAGGCCAACTTCATATTCCAGCAGTGGAGGTAACTTATCTGCCAGCCTTTCAAGGTGAGGCCACTTCAAGGCCGTCTCAAACGTTGGAATGTGTGACTTATTCGCTGGGATGAACTCTCTTGTGAAGACTGGTGGCAATGCAATCCTCTGCTTGCTGTGGTATCCTCTTACTTGTAGGTTTAACAGCTTTTCACATGGTATAACTGTTAACTTGGCGTACATCGTCGATAGCCGTAAACTGGCTGTGTTTTTGTCTGTGTCAAGGTCTTGGGCTACTTCATCCAAGATGAAAGATGTATCGCTCTGTGAGTCGAGGAGCGCATACACCAGTACTTCTTGACCTGGATTCTTTGTGGATGAAACCCAGACAGGTAATATAGATGATGTCAAAGTACTTGGGCTTTCTTGAGCAACTCTATTGGTTGTTGCAATTGCAGAAACATCTTTGTCTTTAGGATCGACCTTTACTTGAGTGCCTGTCTTATCTTGAGACTCATCTGTTTTCACAGGGGCTGTTTCTTCACGTTCCGTGAATTTGTCATCGTGCAGGCATGTTGGATGTCTCTTTTGACACTTGTCACGTGCTTCTCTTGTCGCACTTCTTTGAGTGATGTCCTGTCCTTAAACATCCAAAACAAAGCTTTTCTGTTTGTACAAACTTGACGCGATCTTGAACAGCCTTTTCTGCAAATTTGCGACATTTGTCGAGAGAGTGACCAGTTTTCTTGCAAAATATGTATGTAGCAACATTGTGACTTGAGTTACTTGAGTTTGTTGTTAGAGTTTTGGCTTGAGTGACTTGGTTTCTTGAGTGTTTGGGTTTATCTGCTTCCAAACCTCTGAGTGCCTGTATTGATGTTATGGGGTCGCAAGCTAAGTCTGCTTCTGTTGACATGAATTCCACAAATGTCTGGAAAGCTGGGTAATCTCCATTAGTTTGTCTCATCTCCTTCGCCATCTAGACACAAGCCAATCTGGTAGTTTCAGCAAGATCCTTTGGCTCTCCATACAATCATTGAGAACTTCCAGCGTCTTGATACGTGGCATTGCGGCTTCACAACTTTTAAGGAAGTCTGCAAATTCTCTCAACTCACATCCGTCTTTGGAGCTTATTTTAGGCCAACTATGGAGCTTGTCTCTGAAACACTTTCCGATGGTGAAGGGATCACCAAATCTCTTTTCCAACAATTGCCAAGCTGAGTCATATGCTTCATCTGTACCTACTAGGAGATATCCTTCAACTGCCTTTTTTGCAGACCCACCAAGGTACTTTCTGAGGTAGTAGAGTCTCTCCATTTTGGGAATGTTTTTCCTTTCGATTAAGGTTTCGAATGACAACTGCCAGTCTTTAAACTTTAAGGGGTCTCCGGTGAACATTGCAGGTTCTGGAGTTGGAAGATGATTAGCACTTATAGCTTCTGCCAATATGCTGACCAAATCTGAGTTTTGCTGAAGTTGTGTGACAGCTATTGGTACTGGTGTTGCTTGAGGAATGAATGGTGGACTCGAGGCTTTGAGAGCTTGACTTGTGATTTCTGTATTAGCGAGTGGGGTAAATGCAAAACTTGTGGCATTTGGTGCTTAGAAGAGTGTGAGTGGTGTGATAGGAACTGCGTGACATTCACTCACCAGTTTATTGCTGTACGGCAAGCTGCGGCTCTCATAGTTGTTTTCAGCTTCATTGTAGATTTTTACGCTGGCCTTGGCAGCGTTCAACCTTTTGATTTCTTGCAAACGTTCAAGTTTCCTGCGCTGCTCTTCCATTGCTTGCTGTCTTATCAAATTTTCAAGTTCACATTGTTTGGTTTCAACTTCTAATTTTTGTAGTGCACTTGCTTGTCTCTCTTGTTCCTCCATAACAGCCAATATTTCTTGAGATGCCGCTCCATCGGCTGCTGCTTCCACTCTTTTAACTGACTGCGTGCTTGAGAGAACTGAGTTACAATTTGACCCTTGTGACTTTGACTTGGATCCTTCTGACTCCAAGCATGATCCAGCATCTGGCCATGGCTCTTTGTCTTCCTCAGCATGTCCCTCTAGCCATTTTCAGCCCTTTTAACAATGAAATCTGAAAGGGATGTACACACATCTACTTTGCATCTCATATCTGGATCAGGAGCTTGTATCTGACGGATCTCATTGTATATGGCTTGTACATTCCGTCAAGCGATATTCACATTATCTATCAACTCAGTTAATTCACTCTCAATGGCTGTATCAGTCAATATTACTTTACTTAATCTTGCCTCGTATCTCCATTTTTCATAAACAACCTTGTATCTGCGCTTGAGAGCTTTGAGCTTGTCTTCTTGAAGCTCTTTTCCTTTTTCGGTTAATGTTCTTGTTCTTTCGCTCTTGCGAGTCTTTGCTTCAGGTTGAGTAGTTGGTTCAGAGCAGTTCTTTTCATTGGGTTCATCACTCATGTCTAGTCAGATGTTATTGTTTTAACTCAGTGTAAGTTTAAATATGCAGTGGTATGTAGATTAGTGCATATGTGCCTTAAATATTGCATTAAGATTACTATTGTTTTGATAATGAACTTCTTAATCAGCAGGCTATGTTAACTTATAACTTGAATGACCTTTCAATAGGTTTAACTTCAAACAAAATGCACAAAAACTTCAGTAATGAAAACAAAAGAACCATAAAAGGCAGTAGATAAAGAACTTTTAAGCAAATGTGCTGTCAAATAACTTTAGTTAAGTTTAACTTGGCTTAAACCACTCTTATTTCTGTAGAGCACAGTCTTTTCTACTTTACTTCATTTTGATTGAATTTTTTTTGACGGAGCTCTGTTGCTGGGGAGCGGTGAGCTGGTGTAATGGCGCCACCTTTTGGTGTAAGTCGGTACCGCGACTCACTGTAGCTGCCGTCTTCAACTCGATCTTCTCACCGGCGCTGGGCTGGGCGAGTTTTCACTGTAGCTCCTCAATAACAACACTGCACACGGTTTCTCGAGTACGGGCACATTTATTAGCCTTCTCAAATGCCATGAAACGCCGTGAAAACTACAGGACAGAGTAAACAGTGCAATTAGACACTCCACTTTGGCTTGCTAAACACACAAGTGTAAAATAAAATTAGCTACCTCGTGGCCGCCTGTCACTTCGGAGGTCTTTAGGCGAATATTCAATCGATTTATGCGTTTTCTATTGTACCTGTAGCCCGATAGTCTCTCAAGCTCTCGTTAAATCTCGCAATACTAGCAGTACCAAACCAAAAGACAATAACTAGTGTAACTGTATAATGAAACATATTGCATCTTAAGGAAAATAAAGACATTTTATCAGCGTGAGTAATAATAATATTCAACAAAAATATTCCCTTTTTTTCTAAACAAAAAATAAACATCTTTATACATGAATCCTTTCAATGACACTTACAGCAATCCTTTTATTTTTAATATTTGCCATGTTTGTGCGCTGCTGCGAGTCCCTGTGTTTAATAAGCAGAGTGTTGCAGAGAGGTGCATTGTGCACCTGCTTATAGGCGCATATTACTAACGCATTCTTTAAATAACAAAAAAATATTGCGCCATTGACTTTGCGCCATTGACCAACTGAAACCTGGTCTAGTCTATTTTAGTTGCCTCAAAATAGCATCGCACCAACAATGCACCTGAACACACCTCGTTTTCAGACCAACACGCCCATTGCCGAAGAAATGGCCGCAAATGCATTTGCTATTTAAACAAAGCGGCACAGGGTGTGAAAATGATAATTGCGTTGGGCTGAAACTAGCAAAAAACACTTGCGTTGTGCCTGGCGCCGCATTGCACCAGGTGTATGATAGGGCCCATAATGTTGCTCTCTTGATTTTTGTCTGTATTTGCGCTGGCTTCTTTGCCCTCGGATGCCATGCTAGCTTGATGATTAGCAGCCTCAGCGTTGGAGTCATCTTGGTTTCCATGTTTTTTCTTTGTTGTACGCGATGTCATTTTGTCATAATGTTGTTTACAGTGATTTATGTAGTTGTTCAGTTTCAGAACGATAGTGAGGTTGTTTGACAAAGAAATAGCTGAATGTTGTAGGAGCATGAATAAACGTTTGATCAACGCGCCACCATATTGAGACCCCCAAATCACACTTTTAAGATAATCTCAAATACTGTCACATTACTTTATGATGGAATAACACCTGCAAATATAAAAATGTAAAAACATGCCTAACATCTTATATAAAAATGTTATAAAACATTCAAATTATATTTGTTTCAATATTTGTGGTTAATTAAACATTCAAAATGCAAGCTTACTGAACTTGGATCTATAGTATGTGTAAAACCATTATTATATTTGAGGTTGTAGAATTAAAGTTGAATAAATTTAAAAGAGGTCTGAAGGCCTGTCTTTGTTTTCTCATATTTAAATATTTACAGTGCACAAAGGGATTCATTTGATAATTGACAAACATTTAAGCTGAACAGTGTCATTTCTGCTCCACTAGCATCACCAAATACAACTGCAAAAAAAAAAAAAAATCTGTCAAAAATATTTATTTCTTAATTATTTCTTAATGTGGTTGACACCAGCAGAGAATGAGAGTGAGACAGAAGCAGAGGGAGCAACTTGAGGGAGTGCATCTGCAGGGACAAACTGGTTTACATACCATGTCAAAAATTTAAAGTGTTGGGCAAAAGAGACCCTGAGTGAGCCTTATAATTAAGTAGCCAGATGTTGGCCAATCGGCTGAATAACAGTCATGGCAAGTGACACAGGGAACTTTAAATTAAACAGAGAGGGAAGATGAATGGGAGGGCAAAGACAAAAGAATGACAATGATCTCATAAGATGAGAAAGGAAGACAGGGGTGACAGTATCCAATGACCTGCTGCATATCACAACGGCCTCTTCCGAACTTGCCACTTAAAATCAAAAAGGAGAAAGAGACCCTCATGGAAATTCTTACCCGTGCCTTTGAGATCCCCTTGACCTGCCGGAGTAGTACGAGTAGCCAGAGTAGGTGGACTCTGTATCCATGGTGATGCTGTTTTGCCCCAGCTAGTGGCTGAGGGCTTTTTGGATGTTGACAGGTTGGAGAGCAGGAGTCTTTGGGCAGTCTTATCTGAAGGAGGAACTTACTCAGCAGAACAACAAAGAGGTCAGCCGGCTATCAATCCTGGATGTGTGCAAGGGGGCTTTAAGCCAGCAAAGTTCAATCTGAAAAAAGACAGAATTTATTTTTGGGACCAAGTCAAATGAGCCAACCCTCAAGAGCAGCAGATAAAGGCCGTCAGTCCTGTTTCCTATAATATATTTCAAATAACAGATCTCCTTTGGAAGTCACAGTTAACTTTCACAAATTTTCAGTCCAGTCACAAAAACTTACTGTATAAACGTCACAGAATTTGGCCATTTTTGATTGAATAAATCGAAAGTATAGCTGTACAATAAATCAGATATCGATACGGATTAGTGTCTATGAAAATTAAAGCTAAAAAAGACTAATTGAAAAAGGCTATTGAAATCAGAAGTCTGTATGCAGGGCTCCAGACAAAAAAATTAATTAAGGAGCCATTGACTCCTATTGGGGGAAAAAAACAGGCGCCAAATAATTTTTTTAAAAGCCACACAACAATGAACTTGAATTTTAAAAATCACTTACTTTTAGTCATCCTGTTGTGTTTATATATGTCCCCTTTACAGTTTCAGCTTTTTCATCTTGTGACTTTTCTGGGAAATGAATGTCACTATTTTCCCTTAATACTATTATAGTTTTTGTTAATATTTTAAGTTAAAATTTTGTTGTTTTTAGGTTTTTTTGTTTTGTTTGTTTTTAAACGTCTGTTTAGTTTGTATAGATTTTATTTTAGTATTAACTTTTATTTCAAGCAATAAAAAATGTTTTTAATGGTTTTAGTTGACTATAATAACCCTGATGCTAGTTAAATCTTTATATTGAATAATGTGTCAAATAATGTTCTTAGTCCGTCCTTCCTTCCTGAAGCTACAACAGTTTACTTTGAATCAAATGAAAATAAATATAAAATAAATGGAAATAAATATATAAATATATTAAATTTATATTTGGTTATTTGGTTTGTGTAACCAAATAACAAACAGGGGCAATAGATATACATACTGCTTGACTTTGATTACATTGACATNATATTGAATAATATGTGTCAAATAATGTTCTTAGTCCGTCCTTCCTTCCTGAAGCTACAACAGTTTACTTTGAATCAAATGAAAATAAATATAAAATAGATGGAAATAAATATATAAATATATTAAATTTATATTTGGTTATTTGGTTTGTGTAACCAAATAACAAACAGGGGCAATAGATATACATACTGCTTGACTTTGATTACATTGACATACAACGGACTCTTATTTTGAAATGTATGTGCTTTACTTTTGCTGCTCATTCAAGTTCAGATGAGGATTAAAAAAATACGTTGCTACAACCATTTACAACACAATATAATATAAATAATATAAAGTAAACTTTGTGATAATTGATCAGCATTAGCTCATAAGCAATCGGTTGACAAATGTGCGCTAATCATTGAATGCGAGCTGCTCTGAAGAAAGAGCAACAGCGCCATCTGTTGACTTTAAAACATGCAGCGCTCACATTTATTTAATGAAATTAATAATAATCACATTAGGGAGTATCGCGATTTGTTTTTCCATCCACAAAATATAAGACACCTTAAAATGATCGTTTATACTCTTGTTATACTGTTTAAAGCACTGAAGACATTTGATGACCTTAAATTCATCTGATAAGCATGAGCAGAGTGGAATAATGAAAGTGATCAGCATGATTGATATTCAAACGGTAAGCACGCGCTGCATTGTGTGTGTATCTGCAGTCTGTAGAGCCGGGTTCCCCTTTTGAATGACGAAAATAGACTAATTTATATGAAAAAATAGGCAGTTGTCTCCTTTACGCAGGAGCAGAACGGCGTGTTCAAATGCAGCTGTTTTGCACCGACGCAGGCGACGCAAGGCAACAACACAGTCGGCTTTCATCAGCTCTAGTTCTTTGGCGTCTGTTTGGTGTGTGAAATTTTTCCCTACCTGTTTATATTTCGGCGCTCTAACTCAGTGAAACATTCACATGCAGCATCTTATTTAATTACTTTAACACAGCAAGTGATGTGATATTGGTCATGGAACACGCAAATAACATGCAAAGGTCGCCAATGGCGACCTCAGCAAAAATATCACTCGCAAATTAATATTTTTAGTCGCAAATGCGACCGTTTTAGGCGCAGTCTGGAGCCCTAGTATAAATGACTCACGAGCGCCGCAGTTTCGTCTACTACTACACATACTAAAGCACGTGTGGTGCTCGCAATGATTTCAGTGTCTGCGGTCTCACTCGCTATACATAAACACATGAAGTTCATCTGTAGAGCTGCTCTTAGAGTCACTTTATGAACATTTTAAGGTGTGAAATGAAAAACTATCGACATTTGTCGTATCATATACACAGAAAGTCAAAGGTCTTCACGACCGTCAAAATAAAAGTTTGGTATAACTTGAAATAACAGAAATATTACTACTGTACAATAAAGTGTACTTTGATTAATAGAGATAATAATAATAATACCATTTATTAAAATACACAATCTCAAAGGTGAAATTGAAATTACAGAAAGAAACGTAGCCTACTTATTAATTTAATTTAATTAAATTCACTTGATTACATTTTAAACTAAATTGTTAGCTTTATGAACTGATTTGATTACATTTTTTAAATTATTTTTATTTGTCCATACAATGCTCATATAATATATATATCCCCTGTACTCCTGACAGTAAAATATGCCAAAATAAACATGATATACAGTGAAACCCCCAGAATCTTAAAAAGATTTTTGGTCAAACTGCCCAGCACTACTCGGAATTTGTGCTCTGCATTTAACCCATCCAAGTGCACACACACAGTAGTGAACACACACACACCGTGAACACACACCCGGAGCAGTGGGTAGCCGTTTTTGCTGCAGTGCCCGGGGAGCAATTGGGGGTTAGGTGCCTTGCTCAAGGGCATCTCAGCTGTGGGTAATGGGAGGGTCACTTCATTGACTCCCCCCATCTACATTTCCTACCGGTACTGAGACTCGAACTGAAGTCTGACTTTCTAAAGGTTAAGCCACAACTGCCCCTGACATCTACTTTAACCCACCCTCAAACACTGCAGTTGTAGGCTAGTTCATAAAACAAGTTTAGCAAATAAGCCAGGATTATTTAAGTTGTTTATACATAAATAGATACTATAAAATTAAAAGACATTTCTTTTAAATGTATAGCGCAGCTTTTTAAATGAGGCAACAACATATGATGGATAGGACAGAACAAGATAGGCTATTAATATTCTTTCATTGCACAAAAGTATTATAATTAGGGCTATCAAGCAATTAAAATTTTTAATCTAATTAATTACATGATGTGGTGATTAATTAATCGTAATTTAATCACACATAAATTTTGGCTGAGAAATGACCCCCAAAAGATAATTTGAAGTCATTATTGTTAAGCATCAAATAGACATTACAAAAAGTAACTTCAGAAATAAATATTTAATTCGATTCAACATAGAAATTTTTACACATGAACTTTTGGACCATGAGGTTGAGTAAATGATGACTGAATTTTCATTTTTGGGTGAACTATACCTTTATTTTTTATATACACTACCGTTCAAAGGTTTGGGGTCAGTAAGATTTTTTAATGTTTTAAAAGAAGTATCTTCTGCTCACCAAGCCTGCATTTATTTGATTAAAAATACAAACAAAAACAGTAATATTGTGAAATATTATTCCAATTTAAAACAGCTGTTTTCTATGTCAATATACAGTAAAGTGTAATTTATTCCTGTGATCAAAGCTGAATTTTCAGCATCATTACTCCAGTCTTCAGTGTCACATGATCCTTCAGAAATCAATCTAATATGATGATTTGATGCTCAAGAAACATTTATGATTATTATCAATGTTGAAAACAGTTATTTACATTTTTATTTCATGATGCTATGATGAATAGAAAGTTCAAAAGAACAGCATTTGTCTGAAATCTAAATCTTTTGTAACATTAAACACTACCGTTCAAAAGTTTGGGGTCAGTAAGAATTTTAATTTTATTTTGGGGGGATAGAAATAAAATTAATCAATACTTTTATTCATCAAGGATGAGTTAAACTGATCAAAAGTTACAGTAAAGAGAATTATAATGTTAGAAAATATTATATTTTAAATAAATGCTGTTCTTTTGAACTTTCTATTCATCGAAGGATTTTGAAAAAAATGTGTACACAACTTTTCAACATTGATAATAATAATGAATGTTTCTTGAGCATCAAATTATCATATTAGATTGATTTCTGAAGGATCATGTGACACTGAAGACTGAAGTAATGATGCTGAAAATTCAGCTTTGATCACAGGAATAAATTACACTTTACTGTATATTGACATAGAAAACAGCTGTTTTAAATTGGAATAATATTTCACAACAATATTACTGTTTTGTTTGTATTTTTAATCAAATAAATGCAGGCTTGGTGAGCATAAGATACTTATTTTAAAACATTAAAAAAATCTTACTGACCCCAAACTTTTGAACGGTAGTGTATATACATATCAATTTTAAATAAAATTTAACTCTAAATAATAAACGAAAACAGCCAGAAGGTGGCGGTAAATGTCTTGATGATTAAATCGTTCATTCATTCATTCAATTCATTCAAACGGCTGGATTCATTCAGGAGTAAAGTAAATGGTTCTCTTCAGTCATCAGGCAGCGGTGGTACACAGACAGATGATCAAAGTAGTAAAGTACTGCGAGAGAAAATAGAGAGCAGACAGCTCCGTATACTCTTGATGTACTTTGATAGTCTGTGTAGCACCGCTTCGAGTTCAACAAGTCTTTTATGAATGGTCTGCTGAATCATTGATTTCACTCGATTCGTTCAAAGCGCGGATTCAGAAATGAAACACTGCTATGCATTGCGCGGAGACGAACAGTTCTGCTTTGTCTTTACATTTTCATTGGCATAATTGAACAAAATAGACAATATTTTGTCTAAAATAACACAATATTAACTTATTTACTGAACTGTTGTGTAAAATCAGTAGGCTATTGCATTTGCACTCGTTATATAGGAAATGGGACAAAAACAGCACGTTATCGTGTGATATCTAAATATGAGACAATTCAAACGGGCATTTTTGCCCCCATATCTTTAATTTTATGGACTTTCTGACTGCATTCTATAGGCTTCATCGCACAGTGTTGTTGCCCTGCATCATATTCGTCATCAATCAACTGTATGAAATGTCAGATGATCTACATAGTTGTGGGACGGGGCAAGTGCGTTAATTTCGTTAAAAATTACTAATTAACTAATTAATCTAATTAACACGTTAAATCGACATCCCTAATAATAATAATAATAATAATAATATGAAAGGCCTCAATACAGAGTTGTACAAGCGCTTGCACATCCCGTGTGCAGAATGATGCGCTTGAAGCAACATGGAGTCACAGCACACAGAGCTGCGCTTCTTGTTGGAAAGTTCAAAACACTTGAGATTTTTTCTAAGGACAATTTTACTATGTAGATTGTGGCAAGATTGATCAAAAGCCAAACTGTCTGAGAGGCAGAGAAACAACAGAGCCCTGGACAGCACAACACCTGGGGCCCGTTTCAGAAAGGAGGTTAAGTGCGAACTCTGAGTATGTTAACCCTGAAATGAGGGAAACTCTGGGTTTTCCGTTTCAGAATGGGAGGTATGTCAAACCGGAGAAAGCAGGGTAAGTCAAGCCCATTTCTGAAAGAGAGGTAACTTATACTCAGAGTCAGTTACCATGGTAACTTACTCTGTGAACCTAATCTGGTCAGGAGCAGGTTCTCTTCTGTAAACCCAGAGTTTATTTCGGTCTCCTCCCCCTTTTTAAAGTGCAAGTGATGTTTAAATAGTTCATTCGTTCATCCTGCAAAAATGCTTTTCTTACCGAGTATTTTTTTTTGTCCTATTTAGTCGTGTTTCCTGGGGGGGGATCTAAATTAAGTGCATTTTACTTAAGTAAAATTAACAATATCTGCCAGTGTGGTAATAAAAATAATCTTAATGCAAACAGAAAACAAGATTATTCAGAGTGTCTATTATAAGTGCAAATTTACAGTAGCCTCACCCACCAATGTCACACAAGGTTAAAAATAATGATAAATGCTTCAGTGGTATAAGCAGTATCGTGTTGGCCGAGGAGACCTTGTGACGTGATTGACTGGGTTCGAATTTGCCTTCTGCCTAGCTCGCTCTTTTCCCTTTTCCCATCACATCAGAAAGGCATTTATTTTCAATAAAAATTAAGAAAACGTTCTAAAAGTGAAAAAGTAAATTGCCTAACTAGTGTTTAATAATGATAAAATAATTTACACTTATTATTGCATCCCCTTAATTTACAATACTGAGGTGCAAATATTATATCTGCCAGTATGAAATATAACTAGCATCTGATTACTATTTACACTTATTGCAAAGAACTGCTACTTTTAGCCTACATGATAAATAGAACATCATTTGAAAAATAAAATAAAAAAATCTTTTTTTGCATGTGGGATACCATGAAAATGAATATTAGTTCAATAACTTACTGTTCTGCCAGTTTTCACCTTTGATATTATAACAGTGATAAGAATTAAACTTGCATTGACGTCACTTTGTGACGTGCTGTTGCCATGGTGAATCGTAATATCGGCACTCCATTGATGATGGCTTTCTATAGTCGTGGTGCACACGCTTAACTCTGAGTCAACCTACTCAGAGTTGATTGAACTAACTGAATTCAGCTGTTCTGAAACAGAAAACTCAGAGTTTCCCATTTCAGGGTAAGTTAACTCAGAGTTCATGTTTTAACTCAGAGTTGGTTGAACCTCCTTATTGAAATGGGCCCCTGGCCTTTGAGTACTAGCACAAGCTGACGACCCAAAGCAACAGTCCAACAAGGTCAACTGAATGACAATACACACAGGACTTCCATTTTCTCCCTTATGGTCACAGATGCTGCTGCATTTTCAATGATCACTGCGCTACAAATTTTTAATTACAATACTAACTAGAATCCTTTTGATTATTCACTGGTGTCACAGCAGTTCTTTGTATTCTCTGTTAAACTAACATTCTGAATCTGCTTTTGATAGGTATCAGTCCAGCCCTACTATACATCTTAATGAAAGAAAAGGAAGAAGTTCCTTAGCAGAAGTAGGAGTTTGACTCATCAATCAGTTAAAATTGGAGCTGGATTTGGCATAGTGAGGGTTATTACATTAACCAACTATGGGTAAAATAAATAAATTAATAACCATGTAGAGTTCTCTGACAAAGAAAGAGTATAAGTTGCCCAAAGAGAAAATTGTGGCTAGAAAAGCAACAAAGGTCCGTGTATGTTGGTTTCATTCATTTTTTGATTTAATATTGAAAATAAAAATAAAAAATAAATTTAAAAACTGAGAAAATGCATTTATTCTGTGTTTTTTTGTTTTTTTCCTTAAAAAAAACAAACAAACAAACAAAAAAAATCATCAATTTGGCTTGATTTTATGTTTTTAGGTTGAGGGATAGAAAATGGATCAACGGCTTGAATATTCGATTTCCGAATGTGGCCGAGCATGCCCCTTTCAACTGATTGGTCAACCAAAGATCAACCCATGAATTCTTCCACAGTTCCGTGCAACAGAATAGTAGTCTTCCGCTATAGTTGGATGGATTCTTAAAGTGTTTATTACAATCTCTCTCTCATCAGTTGATTGATGAGAGAGAGATTGTAATAAACACTTTAAGAATCCGTACAACTATAGCAGAGGACTATTATTATGTTGCAAGGAACTGTGGAAGAACAAAGCGGGTACGGGTTGATCTTTGGTTGACCAATCAGCAAAAGGGGCGTTTCATGCCCGCCAACATGTAGGAATCGAATATTCAAGCCGTTTATCCATTTTCTACCCCTCAACCTAAAAACATAAAATCAACTACTACTTTCTACTTTCAATTTTAAAATTGAAAAATTAATGTACACAACTTACACGGACTGGTATGAGACAGGCAGGCAAGGTCAAAAAACAGTAATGATGCACAGCTCAATGCAATGATGATGAGGAGCCTGGATAAAGCATTATGGAAACTGAATTTCATGGCTGAATGGCAAAGGTCAGGAAAGGACTGCCCTCTAGTGGTCAACCTGGGCACACCAGCTAGTGAAAATCAGCGAAAGGGGCGTTTCATGCCCGCCCACATGTAGGAATCGAATATTCAAGCCGTTTATCCATTTTCTACCACCATGGTATCATAATTACCAAAAATTCATTCATTTTCAGAATTTTAACGCTTTACAAATCGGTTTCTTTACATCCTCGGCTTCTAATGCACCTGTGTGCTCACTGTCAGTGGGCAGCACTAGCTTTAGAGCTTCCTCTGCTGAGTAACGTCTCTTCAAACAATGAAATGATCAACCCCTCAAGCACCACATATTTATAGGTTTGGCTGTGAGGACACCTGTGTGAACTCAAACTTTGTATAAAATCTACCAGACTAAAAAATCTGCATTTTCTTGTGGTGAAAACTACAACAATGTGTTTAGGGGCTTCTGAACTTCTACTTCAAATTCAAGCGTACCTTTTATCTCTGTACAAAAACAATAACAAGTGAAAAAGTGCAATCAAGGGTTAAGATGCGTGTTTGGTCGAAAAAGAAAAACCTCAAAGCCTTCTTTAACCTTTTTCATAGTTTTCACATGGCCCTATGACCCTGCCAAGGGTGTGAATCATACATGGAGTGGGATTTGATTGCCAGTACGATATAATTTCTTTCAAACTAATTTCACACATAAAATTCTCAGTAAACACATGCAAACTACACTCTGACATCCTTACCAACATACCCACACAATTATAGCTGCATTATTTTTCAAATTGACTCTATAATAGACTATAATATGCATAAGCAGAAAACACAAATAAAGCGAGTATTTCTTTAATATGCCAAATTTGAAAATATGGCACAAT